>JBBHAA010004023.1:0-52557 GCA_037953035.1 Aquarana catesbeiana | reverse complement strand
AATGACACGGGATCCCTGGTGACCCCAGTACAATGATACAGGATCCCCGGTGACCCCAGTACAATGACACGGGATCCCTGGTGACCCCAGTACAATGATACAAGATCCAGGTGTGACCCCAGTACAATAACACGGGACCCAGGGGTGACCCCAGTACAATGATACAGGATCCCCAGTGACCCCAGTACAATGACACGGGATCCCCAGTGACCCCAGTACAATGATACAGGATCCCCGGTGTCCCCAGTACAATGATACAAGATCCAGGTGTGACCCCAGTACAATAACACGGGACCCAGGGGTGACCCCAGTACAATGATACAGGATCCCCGGTGACCCCAGTACAATGACACGGGACCCTGGGTGACCCCAGTACAATGACACGGGATCCAGGGGTGACCTCAGTACAATGACACGGGATCCCCGGTGACCCCAGTACAATGATACAGGATCCCCGTTGACCCCAGTACAATGATACAGGATCCCCGGTGACCCCAGTACAATGATACAGGATCCCCGGTGACCCCAGTACAATGATACAGGATCCCTGGTGACCCCAGTACAATGATACAGGATCCCTGGTGACCCCAGTACAATGATACAGGATCCCCGGTGACCCCAGTACAATGATACAGGATCCCCGGTGACCCCAGTACAATGATACAGGATCCCCGGTGACCCCAGTACAATGATACAGGATCCCAGGTGACCCCAGTACAATGATACAGGATCCCAGGTGACCCCAGTACAATGATACAGGATCCCTGGTGACCCCAGTACAATCATACAGGATCCCTGGTGACCCCAGTACAATGACACAGGATCCCTGGTGACCCCAATACAATGATACAGGATCCCCGGTGTCCCCAGTACAATGATACAAGATCCAGGTGTGACCCCAGTACAATAACACGGGACCCAGGGGTGACCCCAGTACAATGATACAGGATCCCCGGTGACCCCAGTACAATAACACGGGACCCAGGGGTGACCCCAGTACAATGATACAGGATCCCCAGTGACCCCAGTACAATGACACAGGATCCCCGGTGACCCCAGTACAATGACACGGGATTCGGGGGTGACCCCAGTACAATGATACAGGATCCCCGGTGACCCCAGTACAATGACACGGGATTCGGGGGTGACCCCAGTACAATGACACGGGATCCCTGGTGACCCCAGTACAATGATACAAGATCCAGGTGTGACCCCAGTACAATGATACAGGATCCCTGGTGACCCCAGTACAATGATACAGGATCCCCGGTGACCTCAGTACAATGACACGGGATCCAGGGGTGACCCCAGTACAATGACACAGGATCCCCAGTGACCCCAGTACAATGATACAGGATCCCCGGTGACCCCAGTACAATGATACAGGATCCCCGGTGACCCCAGTACAATGATACAGGATCCCCGGTGACCTCAGTACAATGACACGGGATCCAGGGGTGACCCCAGTACAATGACACAGGATCCCCAGTGACCCCAGTACAATGATACAGGATCCCCAGTGACCCCAGTACAATGATACAGGATCCCCAGTGACCCCAGTACAATGATACAGGATCCCCGGTGACCCCAGTACAATGATACAGGATCCCCGTTGACCCCAGTACAATGATACAGGATCCCCCGGTGACCCCAGTACAATGATACAGGATCCCCGGTGACCCCAGTACAATGATACAGGATCCCCGGTGACCCCAGTACAATGATACAGGATCCCCGGTGACCCCAGTACAATGACACGGGATCCCTGGTGACCCCAGTACAATGATACAGGATCCCCGGTGACCCCAGTACAATGACACGGGATCCCTGGTGACCCCAGTACAATGATACAAGATCCAGGTGTGACCCCAGTACAATAACACGGGACCCAGGGGTGACCCCAGTACAATGATACAGGATCCCCAGTGACCCCAGTACAATGACACGGGATCCCCAGTGACCTCAGTACAATGATACAGGATCCCCGGTGTCCCCAGTACAATGACACGGGACCCTGGGTGACCCCAGTACGACACGGGACCCTGGGTGACCCCAGTACAATGATACAAGATCCAGGGGTGACCCCAGTACAATGAGACGGGATCCCTGGTGACCCCAGTACAATGACACAGGATCCTGGGTGACCCCAGTACAATGATACAGGATCCAGGGGTGACCCCAGTACAATGATACAGGATCCCCGGTGACCCCAGTACAATGACACGGGATCCAGGGGTGACCCCAGTACAATGATACAGGATCCCTGGTGACCCCAGTACAATGACACGGGATCCAGGGGTGACCCCAGTACAATGAGACGGGATCCCTGGTGACCCCAGTACAATGACACAGGATCCTGGGTGACCCCAGTACAATGATACAGGATCCAGGGGTGACCCCAGTACAATGATACAGGATCCCCGGTGACCCCAGTACAATGACACGGGATCCAGGGGTGACCCCAGTACAATGATACAGGATCCCTGGTGACCCCAGTACAATGACACGGGATCCAGGGGTGACCCCAGTACAATGATACAGGATCCCTGGTGACCCCAGTACAATGATACGGGATCCCAGGTGACCCCAGTACAATGACACGGGATCCCTGGTGTCCCCAGTACAATGATACAAGATCCAGGTGTGACCCCAGTACAATAACACGGGACCCAGGGGTGACCCCAGTACAATGATACAGGATCCCCAGTGACCCCAGTACAATGACACGGGATCCCCAGTGACCCCAGTACAATGATACAGGATCCCCGGTGTCCCCAGTACAATGATACAAGATCCAGGTGTGACCCCAGTACAATAACACGGGACCCAGGGGTGACCCCAGTACAATGATACAGGATCCCCGGTGACCCCAGTACAATGACACGTGACCCCAGTACAATGACACGGGACCCAGGGGTGACCCCAGTACAATGATACAGGATCCCCGGTGACCCCAGTACAATGACACGTGACCCCAGTACAATGACACGGGATCCAGGGGTGACCTCAGTACAATGACACGGGATCCCCGGTGACCCCAGTACAATGATACAGGATCCCCGTTGACCCCAGTACAATGATACAGGATCCCCGGTGACCCCAGTACAATGATACAGGATCCCCGGTGACCCCAGTACAATGATACAGGATCCCAGGTGACCCCAGTACAATGATACAGGATCCCTGGTGACCCCAGTACAATGATACAGGATCCCCGGTGACCCCAGTACAATGACACGGGATCCCTGGTGACCCCAGTACAATGATACAGGATCCCCGGTGACCCCAGTACAATGACACGGGATCCCTGGTGACCCCAGTACAATGATACAGGATCCCCGGTGACCCCAGTACAATGACACGGGATCCCTGGTGACCCCAGTACAATGATACAGGATCCCCGGTGACCCCAGTACAATGACACGGGATCCCTGGTGACCCCAGTACAATGATACAGGATCCCCGGTGTCCCCAGTACAATGATACAAGATCCAGGTGTGACCCCAGTACAATAACACGGGACCCAGGGGTGACCCCAGTACAATGATACAGGATCCCCAGTGACCCCAGTACAATGACACGGGATCCCCAGTGACCCCAGTACAATGATACAGGATCCCCGGTGTCCCCAGTACAATGACACGGGACCCTGGGTGACCCCAGTACGACACGGGACCCTGGGTGACCCCAGTACAATGATACAAGATCCAGGGGTGACCCCAGTACAATGAGACGGGATCCCTGGTGACCCCAGTACAATGACACAGGATCCAGGGGTGACCCCAGTACAATGAGACGGGATCCCTGGTGACCCCAGTACAATGACACAGGATCCAGGGGTGACCCCAGTACAATGAGACGGGATCCCTGGTGACCCCAGTACAATGACACAGGACCCTGGGTGACCCCAGTACAATGATACAGGATCCAGGGGTGACCCCAGTACAATGATACAGGATCCAGGGGTGACCCCAGTACAATGATACAGGATCCAGGGGTGACCCCAGTACAATGAGACGGGATCCCTGGTGACCCCAGTACAATGACACAGGATCCAGGGGTGACCCCAGTACAATGAGACGGGATCCCTGGTGACCCCAGTACAATGACACAGGACCCTGGGTGACCCCAGTACAATGATACAGGATCCAGGGGTGACTCCAGTACAATGATACAGGATCCAGGGGTGACCCCAGTACAATGACACGGGATCCAGGGGTGACTCCAGTACAATGACACAGGATCCCTGGTGACCCCAGTACAATGATACAGGATCCCCGGTGTCCCCAGTACAATGATACAGGATCCCCGGTGTCCCCAGTACAATGACACGGGATCCCCGGTGACCCCAGTACAATGATACAGGATCCCCGGTGTCCCCAGTACAATGATACAGGATCCCCAGTGACCCCAGTACAATGACACGGGACCCTGGGTGACCCCAGTACAATGACACGGGATCCAGGGGTGACCTCAGTACAATGATACAGGATCCCCGGTGACCCCAGTACAATGACACGGGATTCGGGGGTGACCCCAGTACAATGACACGGGATCCCTGGTGACCCCAGTACAATGATACAGGATCCCCAGTGACCCCAGTACAATGACACGGGACCCTGGGTGACCCCAGTACAATGACACGGGATCCCAGGTGACCCCAGTACAATGACACGGGATCCAGGGGTGACCTCAGTACAATGACACGGGATCCCTGGTGACCCCAGTACAATGATACAAGATCCAGGTGTGACCCCAGTACAATGATACAGGATCCCCAGTGACCCCAGTACAATGATACAGGATCCCCGGTGTCCCCAGTACAATGATACAGGATCCCCGGTGTCCCCAGTACAATGATACAAGATCCAGGTGTGACCCCAGTACAATAACACGGGACCCAGGGGTGACTCCAGTACAATGATACAGGATCCCCGGTGACCCCAGTACAATGATACAGGATCACTGGTGACCCCAGTACAATGATACAGGATCCCTGGTGACCCCAGTACAATGATACAGGATCCCCGGTGACCCCAGTACAATGACACGGGATCCCTGGTGACCCCAGTACAATGATACAGGATCCCCGGTGACCCCAGTACAATGACACGGGATCCCCAGTGACCCCAGTACAATGATACAGGATCCCCGGTGTCCCCAGTACAATGACACGGGATCCCCAGTGACCCCAGTACAATGATACAGGATCCCCGGTGTCCCCAGTACAATGATACAAGATCCAGGTGTGACCCCAGTACAATAACACGGGATCCAGGGGTGACCTCAGTACAATGATACAGGATCCCCAGTGACCCCAGTACAATGATACAGGATCCCCGGTGTCCCCAGTACAATGACACGGGATCCCCAGTGACCCCAGTACAATGATACAGGATCCCCGGTGTCCCCAGTACAATGACACGGGATCCCCAGTGACCCCAGTACAATGATACAGGATCCCCGGTGTCCCCAGTACAATGACACGGGATCCCCAGTGACCCCAGTACAATGATACAGGATCCCCGGTGTCCCCAGTACAATGACACGGGATCCCCAGTGTCCCCAGTACAATGATACAAGATCCAGGTGTGACCCCAGTACAATAACACGGGACCCAGGGGTGACCCCAGTACAATGATACAGGATCCCCGGTGACCCCAGTACAATGACACGGGATCCAGGGGTGACCTCAGTACAATGACACGGGATCCCCGGTGACCCCAGTACAATGATACAGGATCCCCAGTGACCCCAGTACAATGATACAGGATCCCCGGTGTCCCCAGTACAATGACACGGGATCCCCAGTGACCCCAGTACAATGATACAGGATCCCCGGTGTCCCCAGTACAATGACACGGGATCCCCAGTGTCCCCAGTACAATGATACAAGATCCAGGTGTGACCCCAGTACAATAACACGGGACCCAGGGGTGACCCCAGTACAATGATACAGGATCCCCGGTGACCCCAGTACAATGACACGGGATCCAGGGGTGACCTCAGTACAATGACACGGGATCCCCGGTGACCCCAGTACAATGATACAGGATCCCCGTTGACCCCAGTACAATGATACAGGATCCCCGGTGACCCCAGTACAATGATACAGGATCCCTGGTGACCCCAGTACAATGATACAGGATCCCCGGTGACCCCAGTACAATGATACAGGATCCCCGGTGACCCCAGTACAATGATACAGGATCCCTGGTGACCCCAGTACAATGATACAGGATCCCCGGTGACCCCAGTACAATGACACGGGATTCGGGGGTGACCCCAGTACAATGACACGGGATCCCTGGTGACCCCAGTACAATGATACGGGATCCCAGGTGACCCCAGTACAATGACACGGGATCCAGGGGTGACCTCAGTACAATGACACGGGATCCCTGGTGACCCCAGTACAATGATACAAGATCCAGGTGTGACCCCAGTACAATAACACGGGACCCAGGGGTGACCCCAGTACAATGATACAGGATCCCCGGTGACGCCAGTACAAAGACACGGGACCCTGGGTGACCCCAGTACAATGACACGGGATCCCCGGTGACCCCAGTACAATGATACAGGATCCCCGTTGACCCCAGTACAATGATACAGGATCCCCGGTGACCCCAGTACAATGATACAGGATCCCCGGTGACCCCAGTACAATGATACAGGATCCCAGGTGACCCCAGTACAATGATACAGGATCCCTGGTGACCCCAGTACAATGATACAGGATCCCCGGTGACCCCAGTACAAAGACACGGGATCCCTGGTGACCCCAGTACAATGATACAGGATCCCCGGTGACCCCAGTACAATGACACGGGATCCCTGGTGATCCCAGTACAATGATACAGGATCCCCGGTGTCCCCAGTACAATGATACAAGATCCAGGTGTGACCCCAGTACAATGATACAGGATCCCCAGTGACCCCAGTACAATGACACGGGATCCCAAGTGACCCCAGTACAATGACACGGGATCCCCAGTGACCCCAGTACAATGACACGGGATCCCAAGTGACCCCAGTACAATGACACGGGATCCCCAGTGACCCCAGTACAATGACACGGGATCCCCAGTGACCCCAGTACAATGATACAGGATCCCCGTTGACCCCAGTACAATGATACAGGATCCCCGGTGACCTCAGTACAATGACACGGGATCCCCGGTGACCCCAGTACAATGATACAGGATCCCCGGTGACCCCAGTACAATGATACAGGATCCCCGGTGACCCCAGTACAATGATACAGGATCCCCGGTGACCCCAGTACAATGATACAGGATCCCCGGTGACCCCAGTACAATGATACAGGATCCCCGGTGACCCCAGTACAATGACACGGGATTCGGGGGTGACCCCAGTACAATGACACAGGATCCCCAGTGACCCCAGTACAATGATACAGGATCCCCAGTGACCCCAGTACAATGATACAGGATCCCCAGTGACCCCAGTACAATGATACAAGATCCAGGTGTGACCCCAGTACAATAACACGGGACCCAGGGGTGACCCCAGTACAATGATACAGGATCCCCGGTGACCCCAGTACAATGATACAGGATCCCCGGTGACCCCAGTACAATGACACGGGATCCCTGGTGACCCCAGTACAATGATAAAAGATCCAGGTGTGACCCCAGTACAATGATACAGGATCCAGGTGTGACCCCAGTACAATAACACGGGACCCAGGGGTGACCCCAGTACAATGATACGGGATCCAGGGGTGACCCCAGTACAATAACATGGGATTCGGGGGTGACCCCAGTACAATGATACGGGATCCCCAGTGTCCCCAGTACAATGACATGGGATTCGGGGGTGACCCCAGTACAATGACACGGGATCCCAGGTGACCCCAGTACAATGACACAGGATCCCAGGGGTGACCCCAGTATGACACAGGATCCCGGGGTGACCTTTGAATTGGGACCCCAATATTACCTCACTGTGATGACCAGGGGTTCACTCTCTTTGATGATGAGGATCCTAGGATGATCTGAACATGATGACCTCACTATAATAATACAGGATGCCAGGGGAACTTCAGTACGATGACAATACTGGGGTGATCTCACTACAATGATAAAAAATCCTGGATTGACCTATGACACGGGACCCCAAAATGACCTCAATATGACATGGGGTCTCAGGGTCACCACTACATTGACATAAGTCCCTGGGGTGACCTATGATAGAAATGGAATTCCAGGGCGACCTCCCCACTGTGACACATAATCCCGGGGTGACTTCACCAGGAGAACATAGGACCCCAGGATGACCCCGCTCTGATCACATAAGACCCCAGGATGACCCCGCTCTGATCACATAAGACCCCAGGATGACCCCGCTCTGATCACATAGGACCCCAGGATGACCTCGCTCTGATCACATAGGACCCCAGGATGACCCCGTTCTGATCACATAGGACCCCAGGATGACCCCGCTCTGATCACATAAGACCCCAGGATGGCCCCGCTCTGATCACATAGGACCCCAGGGTGACCCCAGTACAATGACACAGGATCCCGGGGTGACCCCTAGTACAAGGACATAGGACCCCAGGGTGACCCCGTTCTGATCACATAGGACCCCAGGGTGACCTCACTCTGATGACATAGGACCCCAGGGTGACCCCACTCTGATCACATAGGACCCCAGGGTGACCCCAGTACAAGGACATAGAACCCCAGGGTGACCTTGCTCTGATGACAAAGGACCCCAGGGTGACCCCGCTCTGATCACTTAGGACCCCAGGGTGACCCCAGTACAAGGACATAGAACCCCAGGGTGACCTTGCTCTGATCACATAGGACCCCAGGGTGACCCCGCTCTGATCACATAGGACCCCAGGGTGACCCCTAGTACAAGGACATAGGACCCCAGGGTGACCCCGCTCTGATCACATAGGACCCCAGGGTGACCCCTAGTAAAAGGACATAGGACCCCAGGGTGACCCCGCTCTGATCACATAGGACCCCAGGGTGACCTCATTTTGATGATACAGGACCCCAGGGTGACTCCGCTCTGATCACATAGGACCCCAGGGTGACTCCGCTCTGATCACATAGGACCCCAGGGTGACTCCGCTCTGATCACATAGGACCCCAGGGTGACCCCAGTACAATGACACAGGATCCCGGGGTGACCCCTAGTACAAGGACATAGGACCCCAGGGTGACCCCGTTCTGATCACATAGGACCCCAGGGTGACCCCAGTACAATGACACAGGATCCCGGGGTGACCCCTAGTACAAGGACATAGGACCCCAGGGTGACCTCGCTCTGATCACACAGGATCCCGGGGTGACCCCTAGTACAAGGACATAGGACTCCAGGGTGACCTCACTCTGATGACATAGGACCCCAGGGTGACCCCTAGTACAAGGACATAGGACTCCAGGGTGACCCCGCTCTGATCACATAGGACCCCAGGGTGACCCCAGTACAATGACACAGGATCCCGGGGTGACCCCTAGTACAAGGACATAAGACCCCAGGGTGACCTCACTCTGATGACATAGGACCCCGGGGTGACCCCGTTCTGATCATATGGGACTGCAGGGTAACCCCGTTCTGATCACATAAGACCCCGGGGTGACCCCAGTACAATGACACAGGATCCCCGGTGACCCCAGTACAATGACACGGGATTCGGGGGTGACCCCAGTACAATGATACAGGATCCCCGGTGACCCCAGTACAATGACACGGGATCCCTGGTGACCCCAGTACAATGATACAAGATCCAGGTGTGACCCCAGTACAATAACACGGGACCCAGGGGTGACCCCAGTACAATGATACAGGATCCCCAGTGACCCCAGTACAATGACACGGAATCCCCAGTGACCCCAGTACAATGATACAGGATCCCTGGTGACCCCAGTACAATGATACAGGATCCCCGGTGTCCCCAGTACAATGATACAAGATCCAGGTGTGACCCCAGTACAATAACACGGGACCCAGGGGTGACCCCAGTACAATGATACAGGATCCCCGGTGACCCCAGTACAATGACACGTGACCCCAGTACAATGACACGGGATCCCCGTTGACCCCAGTACAATGATACAGGATCCCCGTTGACCCCAGTACAATGATACAGGATCCCCGTTGACCCCAGTACAATGATACAGGATCCCCGTTGACCCCAGTACAATGATACAGGATCCCCGGTGACCCCAGTACAATGATACAGGATCCAGGTGTGACCCCAGTACAATGATACAGGATCCCCGGTGACCCCAGTACAATGACACGGGATCCCCGGTGACCCCAGTACAATGACACGGGATCCCTGGTGACCCCAGTACAATGATACAGGATCCCTGGTGACCCCAGTACAATGATACAGGATCCCCGGTGACCCCAGTACAATGACACGGGATCCCCGGTGACCCCAGTACAATGATACAGGATCCCCGGTGACCCCAATACAATGATACAGGATCCCTGGTGACCCCAGTACAATGACACGGGATCCCTGGTGACCCCAGTACAATGATACAGGATCCCCGGTGACCCCAGTACAATGACACGGGATCCCTGGTGACCCCAGTACAATGATACAGGATCCCCGGTGACCCCAGTACAATGACACGGGATCCCTGGTGACCCCAGTACAATGATACAGGATCCCCGGTGTCCCCAGTACAATGATACAAGATCCAGGTGTGACCCCAGTACAATAACACGGGACCCAGGGGTGACCCCAGTACAATGATACAGGATCCCCAGTGACCCCAGTACAATGACACGGGATCCCCAGTGACCCCAGTACAATGATACAGGATCCCCGGTGTCCCCAGTACAATGACACGGGATCCCCAGTGACCCCAGTACAATGATACAGGATCCCGGGTGTCCCCAGTACAATGATACAAGATCCAGGTGTGACCCCAGTACAATAACACGGGACCCAGGGGTGACCCCAGTACAATGATACAGGATCCCCGGTGACCCCAGTACAATGACACGGGACCCTGGGTGACCCCAGTACAATGACACGGGATCCAGGGGTGACCTCAGTACAATGATACAGGATCCCCGGTGACCCCAGTACAATGATACAGGATCCCCGGTGACCCCAGTACAATGATACAGGATCCCTGGTGACCCCAGTACAATGATACAGGATCCCCGGTGTCCCCAGTACAATGATACAAGATCCAGGTGTGACCCCAGTACAATAACACGGGACCCAGGGGTGACCCCAGTACAATGATACAGGATCCCCAGTGACCCCAGTACAATAACACGGGACCCAGGGGTGACCCCAGTACAATGATACAGGATCCCCAGTGACCCCAGTACAATGACACAGGATCCCCGGTGACCCCAGTACAATGATACAGGATCCCCGGTGACCCCAGTACAATGACACGGGATTCGGGGGTGACCCCAGTACAATGACACGGGATCCCTGGTGACCCCAGTACAATGATACAAGATCCAGGTGTGACCCCAGTACAATGATACAGGATCCCCGGTGACCCCAGTACAATGATATAGGATCCCCGGTGACCTCAGTACAATGACACGGGATCCCTGGTGACCCCAGTACAATGATACAGGATCCCTGGTGACCCCAGTACAATGACACGGGATCCCTGGTGACCCCAGTACAATGATACAAGATCCAGGTGTGACCCCAGTACAATGATACAGGATCCCCGGTGACCCCAGTACAATGATACAGGATCCCCGGTGACCCCAGTACAATGATACAGGATCCCCGGTGACCCCAGTACAATGATACAGGATCCCCGGTGACCCCAGTACAATGATACAGGATCCCAGGTGACCCCAGTACAATGATACAGGATCCCTGGTGACCCCAGTACAATGACACGGGATCCCCAGTGACCCCAGTACAATGATACAGGATCCCCGGTGTCCCCAGTACAATGATACAAGATCCAGGTGTGACCCCAGTACAATAACACGGGACCCAGGGGTGACCCCAGTACAATGACACGGGATCCCCAGTGATCTCAGTACAATGATACAGGATCCCCGGTGTCCCCAGTACAATGACACGGGACCCTGGGTGACCCCAGTACGACACGGGACCCTGGGTGACCCCAGTACAATGATACAAGATCCAGGGGTGACCCCAGTACAATGAGACGGGATCCCTGGTGACCCCAGTACAATGACACAGGATCCAGGGGTGACCCCAGTACAATGAGACGGGATCCCTGGTGACCCCAGTACAATGACACAGGATCCTGGGTGACCCCAGTACAATGATACAGGATCCAGGGGTGACCCCAGTACAATGATACAGGATCCAGGGGTGACCCCAGTACAATGATACAGGATCCCTGGTGACCCCAGTACAATGATACAGGATCCCCGGTGTCCCCAGTACAATGATACAGGATCCCCGGTGTCCCCAGTACAATGACACGGGATCCCCGGTGACCCCAGTACAATGATACAGGATCCCCGGTGTCCCCAGTACAATGATACAGGATCCCCAGTGACCCCAGTACAATGATACAGGATCCCCGGTGTCCCCAGTACAATGACACGGGATCCAGGTGTGACCCCAGTACAATGATACAGGATCCCCGGTGTCCCCAGTACAATGATACAGGATCCCCAGTGACCCCAGTACAATGACACGGGACCCTGGGTGACCCCAGTACAATGACACGGGATCCAGGGGTGACCCCAGTACAATGATACAGGATCCCCGGTGACCCCAGTACAATGACACGGGATTCGGGGGTGACCCCAGTACAATGACACGGGATCCCTGGTGACCCCAGTACAATGATACGGGATCCCAGGTGACCCCAGTACAATGACACGGGATCCAGGGGTGACCTCAGTACAATGACACAGGATCCCCGGTGACCCCAGTACAATGATACAGGATCCCCGGTGACCCCAGTACAATGATACAGGATCCCTGGTGACCCCAGTACAATGATACAGGATCCCCGGTGACCCCAGTACAATGACACGGGATCCCTGGTGACCCCAGTACAATAATACAGGATCCCCGGTGACCCCAGTACAATGACACGGGATCCCTGGTGACCCCAGTACAATGATACAGGATCCCCGGTGTCCCCAGTACAATGATACAAGATCCAGGTGTGACCCCAGTACAATAACACGGGACCCAGGGGTGACCCCAGTACAATGATACAGGATCCCCAGTGACCCCAGTACAATGATACAGGATCCCCGGTGTCCCCAGTACAATGACACGGGACCCTGGGTGACCCCAGTACGACACGGGACCCTGGGTGACCCCAGTACAATGATACAAGATCCCCGGTGACCCCAGTACAATGAGACGGGATCCCTGGTGACCCCAGTACAATGACACAGGATCCAGGGGTGACCCCAGTACAATGAGACGGGATCCCTGGTGACCCCAGTACAATGACACAGGATCCAGGGGTGACCCCAGTACAATGAGACAGGATCCCTGGTGACCCCAGTACAATGACACAGGACCCTGGGTGACCCCAGTACAATGATACAGGATCCAGGGGTGACCCCAGTACAATGATACAGGATCCAGGGGTGACCCCAGTACAATGATACAGGATCCAGGGGTGACCACAGTACAATGATACAGGATCCAGGGGTGACCCCCGTACAATGAGACGGGATCCCTGGTGACCCCAGTACAATGACACAGGACCCTGGGTGACCCCAGTACAATGACACAGGATCCAGGGGTGACCCCAGTACAATGATACAGGATCCAGGGGTGACCCCAGTACAATGACACGGGATCCCCGGTGACCCCAGTACAATGATACAGGATCCAGGGGTGACCCCAGTACAATGATACAGGATCCAGGGGTGACTCCAGTACAATGATACAGGATCCAGGGGTGACCCCAGTACAATGACACGGGATCCAGGGGTGACTCCAGTACAATGACACGGGATCCCTGGTGACCCCAGTACAATGACACAGGATCCCTGGTGACCCCAGTACAATGATACAGGATCCCCGGTGTCCCCAGTACAATGATACAGGATCCCCGGTGTCCCCAGTACAATGACACGGGATCCCCGGTGACCCCAGTACAATGATACAGGATCCCCGGTGTCCCCAGTACAATGATACAGGATCCCCAGTGACCCCAGTACAATGACACGGGACCCTGGGTGACCCCAGTACAATGATACAGGATCCCCGGTGACCCCAGTACAATGACACGGGATCCAGGGGTGACCTCAGTACAATGATACAGGATCCCCGGTGACCCCAGTACAATGACACGGGATCCAGGGGTGACCTCAGTACAATGACACGGGATCCCTGGTGACCCCAGTACAATGATACAAGATCCAGGTGTGACCCCAGTACAATAACACGGGACCCAGGGGTGACCCCAGTACAATGATACAGGATCCCCAGTGACCCCAGTACAATGACACGGGATCCCCAGTGACCCCAGTACAATGACACAGGATCCCCGGTGTCCCCAGTACAATGACACGGGATCCCCAGTGACCCCAGTACAATGATACAGGATCCCCGGTGTCCCCAGTACAATGACACGGGATCCCCAGTGACCCCAGTACAATGATACAAGATCCAGGTGTGACCCCAGTACAATGATACAGGATCCCCAGTGACCCCAGTACAATGATACAGGATCCCCGGTGTCCCCAGTACAATGATACAGGATCCCCGGTGTCCCCAGTACAATGATACAAGATCCAGGTGTGACCCCAGTACAATAACACGGGACCCAGGGGTGACTCCAGTACAATGATACAGGATCCCCGGTGACCCCAGTACAATGATACAGGATCCCCGGTGACCCCAGTACAATGATACAGGATCCCCGGTGACCCCAGTACAATGATACAGGATCCCAGGTGACCCCAGTACAATGATACAGGATCCCCGGTGACCCCAGTACAATGACACGGGATCCCTGGTGACCCCAGTACAATGATACAGGATCCCCGGTGACCCCAGTACAATGACACGGGATCCCTGGTGACCCCAGTACAATGATACAGGATCCCCAGTGACCCCAGTACAATGATACAGGATCCCCGGTGTCCCCAGTACAATGACACGGGATCCCCAGTGACCCCAGTACAATGATACAGGATCCCCGGTGTCCCCAGTACAATGACACGGGATCCCCAGTGACCCCAGTACAATGATACAGGATCCCCAGTGACCCCAGTACAATGACACGGGACCCAGGGGTGACCCCAGTACAATGACACGGGATCCAGGGGTGACCTCAGTACAATGACAAGGGATCCCCGGTGACCCCAGTACAATGATACAGGATCCCCGTTGACCCCAGTACAATGATACAGGATCCCCGTTGACCCCAGTACAATGATACAGGATCCCCGTTGACCCCAGTACAATGATACAGGATCCCCGGTGACCCCAGTACAATGATACAGGATCCCTGGTGACCCCAGTACAATGATACAGGATCCCCGGTGACCCCAGTACAATGATACAGGATCCCCGGTGACCCCAGTACAATGATACAGGATCCCCGGTGACCCCAGTACAATGACACGGGATTCGGGGGTGACCCCACTACAATGACACGGGATCCCTGGTGACCCCAGTACAATGATACAAGATCCAGGTGTGACCCCAGTACAATGATACAGGATCCCCGGTGACCCCAGTACAATGATACAGGATCCCCGGTGACCCCAGTACAATGATACAGGATCCCCGGTGACCCCAGTACAATGATACAGGATCCCCGGTGACCCCAGTACAATGACACGGGATCCCTGGTGACCCCAGTACAATGATACAGGATCCCCAGTGACCCCAGTACAATGATACAGGATCCCAGGTGACCCCAGTACAATGACACGGGACCCTGGGTGACCCCAGTACAATGATACAGGATCCAGGGGTGACCCCAGTACAATGATACAGGATCCCCAGTGACCCCAGTACAATGATACAGGATCCCCGGTGACCCCAGTACAATGATACAGGATCCCCGGTGACCCCAGTACAATGATACAGGATCCCAGGTGACCCCAGTACAATGATACAGGATCCCCGGTGACCCCAGTACAATGATACAGGATCCCCGGTGACCCCAGTACAATGATACAGGATCCCCAGTGACCCCAGTACAATGATACAGGATCCCCAGTGACCCCAGTACAATGACACGGGATCCCTGGTGACCCCAGTACAATGATACAGGATCCCCGGTGACCCCAGTACAATGACACGGGATCCCTGGTGACCCCAGTACAATGATACAGGATCCCCGGTGTCCCCAGTACAATGATACAAGATCCAGGTGTGACTCCAGTACAATGATACAGGATCCCCAGTGACCCCAGTACAATGATACAGGATCCCCAGTGACCCCAGTACAATGATACAGGATCCCCGGTGACCTCAGTACAATGACACGGGATCCAGGGGTGACCCCAGTACAATGATACAGGATCCCCAGTGACCCAAGTACAATGATACAGGATCCCCAGTGACCCCAGTACAATGACACGGGATCCCTGGTGACCCCAGTACAATGATACAGGATCCCCGGTGACCCCAGTACAATGACACGGGATCCCTGGTGACCCCAGTACAATGATACAGGATCCCCGGTGTCCCCAGTACAATGATACAAGATCCAGGTGTGACTCCAGTACAATGATACAGGATCCCCAGTGACCCCAGTACAATGATACAGGATCCCCAGTGACCCCAGTACAATGATACAGGATCCCCAGTGACCCCAGTACAATGATACAGGATCCCCGGTGACCCCAGTACAATGATACAGGATCCCCGGTGACCCCAGTACAATGATACAGGATCCCTGGTGACCCCAGTACAATGACACGGGATTCGGGGGTGACCCCAGTACAATGATAAAAGATCCAGGTGTGACCCCAGTACAATGATACAGGATCCAGG
This sequence comes from Aquarana catesbeiana, assembly GCA_037953035.1. Taxonomy (NCBI): domain Eukaryota; kingdom Metazoa; phylum Chordata; class Amphibia; order Anura; family Ranidae; genus Aquarana; species Aquarana catesbeiana. Next base: position 35,612 of record JBBHAA010004023.1, on the reverse strand, counting down.
GTGACCCCAGTACAATGATACAGGATCCAGGGTGACCCCAGTACAATGATACAGGATCCCCGGTGACCCCAGTACAATGATACAGGATCCAGGTGTGACCCCAGTACAATAACACGGGACCCAGGGGTGACCCCAGTACAATGATACGGGATCCAGGGGTGACCCCAGTACAATGATACAGGATCCAGGTGTGACCCCAGTACAATAACACGGGACCCAGGGGTGACCCCAGTACAATGATACGGGATCCAGGGGTGACCCCAGTACAATAACACGGGACCCAGGGGTGACCCCAGTACAATGATACGGGATCCCCAGTGTCCCCAGTACAATGACATGGGATTCGGGGGTGACCCCAGTACAATGACACGGGATCCCAGGTGACCCCAGTACAATGATACAAGATCCAGGTGTGACCCCAGTACAATGATACAGGATCCCCGGTGACCCCAGTACAATGATACAGGATCCCCGGTGACCCCAGTACAATGATACAGGATCCCCGGTGACCCCAGTACAATGACACGGGATCCCTGGTGACCCCAGTACAATGATACAGGATCCAGGGGTGACCTCAGTACAATGACACGGGATCCAGGGGTGACCCCAGTACAATGATACAGGATCCCCGGTGACCCCAGTACAATGATACAGGATCCAGGGGTGACCTCAGTACAATGACACGGGATCCCCGGTGACCCCAGTACAATGATACAGGATCCCCGTTGACCCCAGTACAATGATACAGGATCCCCGGTGACCCCAGTACAATGATACAGGATCCCAGGTGACCCCAGTACAATGATACAGGATCCCCGGTGACCCCAGTACAATGATACAGGATCCCCGGTGACCCCAGTACAATGATACAGGATCCCAGGTGACCCCAGTACAATGATACAGGATCCCCGGTGACCCCAGTACAATGATACAGGATCCCCAGTGACCCCAGTACAATGATACAGGATCCCAGGTGACCCCAGTACAATGATACAGGATCCCCGGTGACCCCAGTACAATGATACAGGATCCCCGGTGACCCCAGTACAATGATACAGGATCCCCAGTGACCCCAGTACAATGACACGGGATCCCTGGTGACCCCAGTACAATGATTCAGGATCCCCGGTGACCCCAGTACAATGACACGGGATCCCTGGTGACCCCAGTACAATGATACAGGATCCCCGGTGTCCCCAGTACAATGATACAAGATCCAGGTGTGACCCCAGTACAATGATACAGGATCCCCAGTGACCCCAGTACAATGATACAGGATCCCCGGTGACCTCAGTACAATGACACGGGATCCAGGGGTGACCCCAGTACAATGATACAGGATCCCCAGTGACCCCAGTACAATGATACAGGATCCCCGGTGACCTCAGTACAATGACACGGGATCCAGGGGTGACCCCAGTACAATGATACAGGATCCCCAGTGACCCCAGTATAATGATACAGGATCCCCAGTGACCCCAGTACAATGATACAGGATCCCCAGTGACCCCAGTACAATGATACAGGATCCCCGGTGACCCCAGTACAATGATACAGGATCCCCGGTGACCCCAGTACAATGACACGGGATTCGGGGGTGACCCCAGTACAATGATAAAAGATCCAGGTGTGACCCCAGTACAATGATACAGGATCCAGGGTGACCCCAGTACAATGATACAGGATCCAGGGTGACCCCAGTACAATGATACAGGATCCAGGTGTGACCCCAGTACAATGACACAGGACCCAGGGTGACCCCAGTACAATGATACAGGATCCAGGTGTGACCCCAGTACAATAACACGGGACCCAGGGGTGACCCCAGTACAATGATACGGGATCCAGGGGTGACCCCAGTACAATGATACGGGATCCAGGGGTGACCCCAGTACAATAACACGGGACCCAGGGGTGACCCCAGTACAATAACACAGGATCCCAGGGGTGACCCCAGTACAATGACACAGGATCCCAGGGGTGACCCCAGTATGACACAGGATCCCAGGGTGACCTTTGAATTGGGACCCCAATATTACCTCACTGTGATGACCAGGGGTTCACTCTCTTTGATGATGAGGATCCTAGGATGATCTGAACATGATGACCTCACTATAATAATACAGGATGCCAGGGGAACTTCAGTACGATGACAATACTGGGGTGATCTCACTACAATGATACAAAATCCTGGATTGACCTATGACACGGGACCCCAAAATGACCTCAATATTACATGGGGTCTCAGGGTCACCACTACATTGACATAAGTCCCTGGGGTGACCTATGATAGAAATGGAATTCCAGGGCGACCTCCCCACTGTGACACATAATCCCGGGGTGACTTCACCAGGAGAACATAGGACCCCAGGATGACCCCGCTCTGATCACATAGGACCCCAGGATGACCCCGCTCTGATCACATAGGACCCCAGGATGACCCCGCTCTGATCACATAGGACCCCAGGATGACCCCGCTCTGATCACATAGGACCCCAGGATGACCCCGCTCTGATCACATAGGACCCCAGGATGACCCCGCTCTGATCACATAGGACCCCAGGATGACCCCGCTCTGATCACATAGGACCCCAGGATGACCCCGCTCTGATCACATAAGACCCCAGGATGACCCCGCTCTGATCACATAGGACCCCAGGGTGACCCCGCTCTGATCACATAAGACCCCAGGGTGACCCCGCTCTGATCACATAGGACCCCAGGATGACCCCGCTCTGATCACATAGGACCCCAGGATGACCCCGCTCTGATCACATAAGACCCAAGGATGGCCCCGCTCTGATCACATAGGACCCCAGGATGACCCCGCTCTGATCACATAGGACCCCAGGATGACCCCGCTCTGATCACATAGGACCCCAGGATGACCCCGCTCTGATCACATAAGACCCCAGGGTGACCCCGCTCTGATCACATAAGACCCCAGGATGACCCCGCTCTGATCACATAGGACCCCAGGGTGACCTCGCTCTGATCACATAAGACCCCAGGATGGCCCCGCTCTGATCACATAGGACCCCAGGGTGACCCCGCTCTGATCACATAGGACCCCGGGGTGACCCCAGTACAATGACACAGGATCCCGGGGTGACCCCTAGTACAAGGACATAGGACCCCAGGATGACCCCGTTCTGATCCCATGGGACCGCAGGGTGACCTCGCTCTGATCACATAGGAACCCAGGGTGACCCCGCTCTGATCACTTAGGACCCCAGGGTGACCCCAGTACAAGGACATAGAACCCCAGGGTGACCTTGCTCTGATCACATAGGACCCCAGGGTGACCCCGCTCTGATCACATAGGACCCCAGGGTGACCCCTAGTACAAGGACATAGGACCCCAGGGTGACCCCGCTCTGATCACATAGGACCCCAGGGTGACTCCGCTCTGATCACATAGGACCCCAGGGTGACCTCGCTCTGATCACATAGGACCCCAGGGTGACTCCGCTCTGATCACATAGGACCCCAGGGTGACCCCAGTACAATGACACAGGATCCCGGGGTGACCCCTAGTACAAGGACATAGGACCCCAGGGTGACCCCGTTCTGATCACATAGGACCCCAGGGTGACCCCAGTACAAGGACATAGGACCCCAGGGTGACCCCGCTCTGATCACATAGGACCCCGGGGTGACCCCAGTACAATGACACAGGATCCCGGGGTGACCCCAGTACAAGGACATAGGACTCCAGGGTGACCTCACTCTGATGACATAGGACCCCAGGGTGACCCCTAGTACAAGGACATAGGACTCCAGGGTGACCCCGCTCTGATCACATAGGACCCCAGGGTGACCTCGCTCTGATCACATAGGACCCTAGGATGACCCCAGTACAATGACACAGGATCCTGGGGTGACCTCCCTTTGATCACATAGGACCCCGAGTTGACCCCAGTACAATGACACAGGATCCCGGGGTGACCCCTAGTACAAGGACAAAGGACCCCAGGGTGACCTCACTCTGATGACATAGGACCCCGGGGTGACCCCGTTCTGATCATATGGGACTGCAGGGTGACCCCGTTCTGATCACATAAGACCCCGGGGTGACCCCAGTACAATGATACAGGATCCCCGGTGACCCCAGTACAATGACACGGGATCCCTGGTGACCCCAGTACAATGATACAGGATCCCAGGTGACCCCAGTACAATGATACAGGATCCCCGGTGACCCCAGTACAATGACACGGGATCCCAGGTGACCCCAGTACAATGATACAGGATCCCAGGTGACCCCAGTACAATGATACAGGATCCCCGGTGACCCCAGTACAATGATACAGGATCCCCGGTGACCCCAGTACAATGATACAGGATCCCCGGTGACCCCAGTACAATGATACAGGATCCCAGGTGACCCCAGTACAATGATACAGGATCCCCGGTGACCCCAGTACAATGATACAGGATCCCAGGTGACCCCAGTACAATGATACAGGATCCCAGGTGACCCCAGTACAATGATACAGGATCCCCGGTGACCCCAGTACAATGACACGGGATCCCAGGTGACCCCAGTACAATGATACAGGATCCCAGGTGACCCCAGTACAATGATACAGGATCCCCGGTGTCCCCAGTACAATGATACAGGATCCCAGGTGACCCCAGTACAATGATACAGGATCCCAGGTGACCCCAGTACAATGATACAGGATCCCAGGTGACCCCAGTACAATGATACAGGATCCCCGGTGACCCCAGTACAATGATACAGGATCCCCGGTGACCCCAGTACAATGATACAGGATCCCCGGTGACCCCAGTACAATGATACAGGATCCCCAGTGACCCCAGTACAATGATACAGGATCCCCAGTGACCCCAGTACAATGATACAGGATCCCAGGTGACCCCAGTACAATGATACAGGATCCCCGGTGACCCCAGTACAATGATACAGGATCCCCAGTGACCCCAGTACAATGACACGGGATCCCTGGTGACCCCAGTACAATGATACAGGATCCCCGGTGACCCCAGTACAATGACACGGGATCCCTGGTGACCCCAGTACAATGATACAGGATCCCCGGTGTCCCCAGTACAATGATACAAGATCCAGGTGTGACCCCAGTACAATGATACAGGATCCCCAGTGACCCCAGTACAATGATACAGGATCCCCGGTGACCTCAGTACAATGACACGGGATCCAGGGGTGACCCCAGTATAATGATACAGGATCCCCAGTGACCCCAGTACAATGATACAGGATCCCCAGTGACCCCAGTACAATGATACAGGATCCCCGGTGACCCCAGTACAATGATACAGGATCCCTGGTGACCCCAGTACAATGACACGGGATTCGGGGGTGACCCCAGTACAATGATAAAAGATCCAGGTGTGACCCCAGTACAATGATACAGGATCCAGGGTGACCCCAGTACAATGATACAGGATCCAGGTGTGACCCCAGTACAATGACACAGGACCCAGGGGTGACCCCAGTACAATGATACAGGATCCAGGTGTGACCCCAGTACAATAACACGGGACCCAGGGGTGACCCCAGTACAATGATACGGGATCCAGGGGTGACCCCAGTACAATAACACGGGACCCAGGGGTGACCCCAGTACAATAACACAGGATCCCAGGGGTGACCCCAGTACAATGACACAGGATCCCAGGGGTGACCCCAGTATGACACAGGATCCCAGGGTGACCTTTGAATTGGGACCCCAATATTACCTCACTGTGATGACCAGGGGTTCACTCTCTTTGATGATGAGGATCCTAGGATGATCTGAACATGATGACCTCACTATAATAATACAGGATGCCAGGGGAACTTCAGTACGATGACAATACTGGGGTGATCTCACTACAATGATACAAAATCCTGGATTGACCTATGACACGGGACCCCAAAATGACCTCAATATGACATGGGGTCTCAGGGTCACCACTACATTGACATAAGTCCCTGGGGTGACCTATGATAGAAATGGAATTCCAGGGCGACCTCCCCACTGTGACACATAATCCCGGGGTGACTTCACCAGGAGAACATAGGACCCCAGGATGACCCCGCTCTGATCACATAGGACCCCAGGATGACCCCGCTCTGATCACATAAGACCCCAGGATGACCCCGCTCTGATCACATAGGACCCCAGGGTGACCCCGCTCTGATCACATAAGACCCCAGGGTGACCCCGCTCTGATCACATAGGACCCCAGGATGACCCCGCTCTGATCACATAGGACCCCAGGATGACCCCGCTCTGATCACATAAGACCCCAGGATGGCCCCGCTCTGATCACATAGGACCCCAGGATGACCCCGCTCTGATCACATAGGACCCCAGGATGACCCCGCTCTGATCACATAGGACCCCAGGATGACCCCGCTCTGATCACATAAGACCCCAGGATGGCCCCGCTCTGATCACATAGGACCCCAGGGTGACCCCGCTCTGATCACATAGGACCCCGGGGTGACCCCAGTACAATGACACAGGATCCCGGGGTGACCCCTAGTACAAGGACATAGGACCCCAGGATGACCCCGTTCTGATCCCATGGGACCGCAGGGTGACCTCGCTCTGATCACATAGGAACCCAGGGTGACCCCGCTCTGATCACTTAGGACCCCAGGGTGACCCCAGTACAAGGACATAGAACCCCAGGGTGACCTTGCTCTGATCACATAGGACCCCAGGGTGACCCCGCTCTGATCACATAGGACCCCAGGGTGACCCCTAGTACAAGGACATAGGACCCCAGGGTGACCCCGCTCTGATCACATAGGACCCCAGGGTGACTCCGCTCTGATCACATAGGACCCCAGGGTGACCTCGCTCTGATCACATAGGACCCCAGGGTGACTCCGCTCTGATCACATAGGACCCCAGGGTGACCCCAGTACAATGACACAGGATCCCGGGGTGACCCCTAGTACAAGGACATAGGACCCCAGGGTGACCCCGTTCTGATCACATAGGACCCCAGGGTGACCCCAGTACAAGGACATAGGACCCCAGGGTGACCCCGCTCTGATCACATAGGACCCCGGGGTGACCCCAGTACAATGACACAGGATCCCGGGGTGACCCCAGTACAAGGACATAGGACCCCAGGGTGACCCCGCTCTGATCACATAGGACCCCGGGGTGACCCCAGTACAATGACACAGGATCCCGGGGTGACCCCAGTACAAGGACATAGGACTCCAGGGTGACCTCACTCTGATGACATAGGACCCCAGGGTGACCCCTAGTACAAGGACATAGGACTCCAGGGTGACCCCGCTCTGATCACATAGGACCCCAGGGTGACCTCGCTCTGATCACATAGGACCCTAGGATGACCCCAGTACAATGACACAGGATCCTGGGGTGACCTCCCTTTGATCACATAGGACCCCGAGTTGACCCCAGTACAATGACACAGGATCCCGGGGTGACCCCTAGTACAAGGACATAGGACCCCAGGGTGACCTCACTCTGATGACATAGGACCCCGGGGTGACCCCGTTCTGATCATATGGGACTGCAGGGTGACCCCGTTCTGATCACATAAGACCCCGGGGTGACCCCAGTACAATGATACAGGATCCCCGGTGACCCCAGTACAATGACACGGGATCCCTGGTGACCCCAGTACAATGATACAGGATCCCAGGTGACCCCAGTACAATGATACAGGATCCCAGGTGACCCCAGTACAATGATACAGGATCCCCGGTGACCCCAGTACAATGATACAGGATCCCAGGTGACCCCAGTACAATGATACAGGATCCCCGGTGACCCCAGTACAATGATACAGGATCCCAGGTGACCCCAGTACAATGATACAGGATCCCCGGTGTCCCCAGTACAATGATACAGGATCCCAGGTGACCCCAGTACAATGATACAGGATCCCAGGTGACCCCAGTACAATGATACAGGATCCCAGGTGACCCCAGTACAATGACACGGGATTCGGGGGTGACCCCAGTACAATGATACAGGATCCCAGGTGACCCCAGTACAATGATACAGGATCCCCGGTGACCCCAGTACAATGACACGGGATTCGGGGGTGACCCCAGTACAATGACACAGGATCCCCGGTGACCCCAGTACAATGACACGGGATTCGGGCGTGACCCCAGTACAATGATACAGGATCCCCGGTGACCCCAGTACAATGACACGGGATTCGGGGGTGACCCCAGTACAATGATACAGGATCCCCGGTGTCCCCAGTACAATGATACAAGATCCAGGTGTGACCCCAGTACAATGATACAGGATCCCCAGTGACCTCAGTACAATGATACAGGATCCCCAGTGACCTCAGTACAATGATACAGGATCCAGGTGTGACTCCAGTACAATAACATGGGATCCAGGGGTGACCTCAGTACAATGATACAAGATCCAGGTGTGACTCCAGTACAATAACATGGGATCCAGGGGTGACCCCAGTACAATGATACAAGATGCAGGTGTGACCCCAGTACAATGATACAGGATCCCCAGTGACCTCAGTACAATGATACAGGATCCCCGGTGTCCCCAGTACAATGATACAGGATCCCTGGTGACCCCAGTACAATGATACAGGATCCCTGGTGACCCCAGTACAATGATACAGGATCCCTGGTGACCCCAGTACAATGATACAGGATCCCTGGTGACCCCAGTACAATGATACAAGATCCAGGTGTGACCCCAGTACAATGATACAGGATCCCCGGTGACCCCAGTACAATAACATGGGATCCAGGGGTGACCCCAGTACAATGATACAGGATCCCTGGTGACCCCAGTACAATGATACAAGATCCAGGTGTGACCCCAGTACAATGATACAGGATCCCCGGTGACCCCAGTACAATGACACGGGACCCAGGGGTGACCCCAGTACAATGACACGACATCCCGGGTGACCCCAGTACAATGATACGGGATCCAGGGGTGACCCCTGTACAATGATACAGGATCCAGGGGTGACCCCTGTACAATGATACAGGATCCAGGGGTGACCCCAGTACAATGATACAGGATCCCAGGGGTGACTCCAGTACAATGACACAGGATCCCAGGGGTGACCCCAGTACAATGACACAGGATCCCGGGGTGACCTCAGTATGACACAGGATCCCAGGGTGACCTTTGAATTGGGACCCCAATATTACCTCACTGTGATGACCAGGGGTTCACTCTCTTTGATGATGAGGATCCTAGGATGATCTGAACATGATGACCTCACTATAATAATACAGGATGCCAGGGGAACTTCAGTACGATGACAATACTGGGGTGATCTCACTACAATGATACAAAATCCTGGATTGACCTATGACACGGGACCCCAAAATGACCTCAATATGACATGGGGTCTCAGGGTCACCACTACATTGACATAAGTCCCTGGGGTGACCTATGATAGAAATGGAATTCCAGGGCGACCTCCCCACTGTGACACATAATCCCGGGGTGACTTCACCAGGAGAACATAGGACCCCAGGATGACCCCGCTCTGATCACATAGGACCCCAGGATGACCCCGCTCTGATCACATAGGACCCCAGGATGACCCCGCTCTGATATAGGACCCCAGGGTGACCCCGCTCTGATCACATAGGACCCCAGGATGACCCCGCTCTGATCACATAAGACCCCAGGATGACCCCGCTCTGATCACATAGGACCCCGGGGTGACCCCAGTACAATGACACAGGATCCCGGGGTGACCCCTAGTACAAGGACATAGGACCCCAGGGTGACCCCGTTCTGATCACATAGGACCCCAGGGTGACCCCTAGTACAAGGACATAGGACCCCAGGGTGACCTCATTTTGATGATACAGGACCCCAGGGTGACCTCGCTCTGATCACATAGGACCCTAGGGTGACCCCGTTCTGATCACATGGGACCGCAGGGTGACCTCATTCTGATCACTTAGGACCCCAGGGTGACCCCAGTACAAGGACATAGGACCCCAGGGTGACCCCGTTCTGATCACATAGGACCCCAGGGTGACCTCATTCTGATCACTTAGGACCCCAGGGTGACCCCAGTACAAGGACATAGGACCCCAGGGTGACTCCGCTCTGATCACATAGGACCCCAGGGTGACCTCACTCTGATGACATAGGACCCCAGGGTGACTCCGTTCTGATCACATGGGACCCCAGGATGACCCCGTTCTGATCACATGGGACTGCAGGGTGACCCCAGTACAATGACACGGGATTCCCAGTGACCCCAGTACAATGACACAGGATCCCGGGGTGACCCCTAGTACAAGGACATAGGACCCCAGGGTGACCTCACTCTGATGACATAGGACCCCAGGGTGACCCCGTTCTGATCACATAAGACCCCGGGGTGACCCCAGTACAATGATACGGGATCCCCGGTGACCCCAGTACAATGATACAGGATCCCAGGTGACCCCAGTACAATGATACAGGACCCCGGGGTGACTTCGTTCTGATGACATAGGACCCCAGGGTGACCCCACTCTGATGACATAGGACCCCGGGGTGACCCCGTTCTGATCACATGGGACCGCAGGGTGACCCCGTTCTGATCACATGGGACCGCAGGGTGACCTCGCTCTGATAACATAGGACCCTAGGATGACCCCAGTACAATGACACAGGATCCCGGGGTGACCCCTAGTACAAGGACATAGGACCCCAGGGTGACCTCACTCTGATGACATAGGACCCCAGGGTGACCCCGTTCTGATCACATGGGACTGCAGGGTGACCCCAGTACAATGACACGGGATTCGGGGGTGACCCCAGTACAATGATACGGGATCCCCGGTGACCCCAGTACAATGACACGGGATCCCTGGTGACCCCAGTACAATGATACAGGATCCCCGGTGACCCCAGTACAATGATACAGGATCCCCGGTGACCCCAGTACAATGATACAGGATCCCCGGTGACCCCAGTACAATGATACAAGATCCAGGTGTGACCCCAGTACAATGATACGGGATCCAGGGGTGACCCCAGTACAATGACACGGGATCCCCGGTGTCCCCAGTACAATGATACAGGATCCCCGGTGTCCCCAGTACAATGACACGGGATCCCCGGTGACCCCAGTACAATGATACAGGATCCCCGGTGTCCCCAGTACAATGATACAGGATCCCCAGTGACCCCAGTACAATGATACAGGATCCCCGGTGTCCCCAGTACAATGACACGGGATCCCCGGTGACCCCAGTACAATGATACAAGATCCAGGTGTGACCCCAGTACAATGATACAGGATCCCCGGTGTCCCCAGTACAATGATACAGGATCCCCAGTGACCCCAGTACAATGACACGGGACCCTGGGTGACCCCAGTACAATGACACGGGATCCAGGGGTGACCCCAGTACAATGATACAGGATCCCCGGTGACCCCAGTACAATGACACGGGATTCGGGGGTGACCCCAGTACAATGACACGGGATCCCTGGTGACCCCAGTACAATGATACGGGATCCCAGGTGACCCCAGTACAATGACACGGGATCCAGGGGTGACCTCAGTACAATGACACGGGATCCCCGGTGACCCCAGTACAATGATACAGGATCCCCGGTGACCCCAGTACAATGATACAGGATCCCTGGTGACCCCAGTACAATGATACAGGATCCCCGGTGACCCCAGTACAATGACACGGGATCCCTGGTGACCCCAGTACAATAATACAGGATCCCCGGTGACCCCAGTACAATGACACGGGATCCCTGGTGACCCCAGTACAATGATACAGGATCCCCGGTGTCCCCAGTACAATGATACAAGATCCAGGTGTGACCCCAGTACAATAACACGGGACCCAGGGGTGACCCCAGTACAATGATACAGGATCCCCAGTGACCCCAGTACAATGATACAGGATCCCCGGTGTCCCCAGTACAATGACACGGGACCCTGGGTGACCCCAGTACGACACGGGACCCTGGGTGACCCCAGTACAATGATACAAGATCCAGGGGTGACCCCAGTACAATGAGACGGGATCCCTGGTGACCCCAGTACAATGACACAGGATCCAGGGGTGACCCCAGTACAATGAGACGGGATCCCTGGTGACCCCAGTACAATGACACAGGATCCAGGGGTGACCCCAGTACAATGAGACAGGATCCCTGGTGACCCCAGTACAATGACACAGGACCCTGGGTGACCCCAGTACAATGATACAGGATCCAGGGGTGACCCCAGTACAATGATACAGGATCCAGGGGTGACCCCAGTACAATGATACAGGATCCAGGGGTGACCACAGTACAATGATACAGGATCCAGGGGTGACCCCCGTACAATGAGACGGGATCCCTGGTGACCCCAGTACAATGACACAGGACCCTGGGTGACCCCAGTACAATGACACAGGATCCAGGGGTGACCCCAGTACAATGATACAGGATCCAGGGGTGACCCCAGTACAATGACACGGGATCCCCGGTGACCCCAGTACAATGATACAGGATCCAGGGGTGACTCCAGTACAATGATACAGGATCCAGGGGTGACCCCAGTACAATGACACGGGATCCAGGGGTGACTCCAGTACAATGACACGGGATCCCTGGTGACCCCAGTACAATGACACAGGATCCCTGGTGACCCCAGTACAATGATACAGGATCCCCGGTGTCCCCAGTACAATGATACAGGATCCCCGGTGTCCCCAGTACAATGACACGGGATCCCCGGTGACCCCAGTACAATGATACAGGATCCCCAGTGACCCCAGTACAATGACACGGGACCCTGGGTGACCCCAGTACAATGATACAGGATCCCCGGTGACCCCAGTACAATGACACGGGATCCAGGGGTGACCTCAGTACAATGATACAGGATCCCCGGTGACCCCAGTACAATGACACGGGATCCAGGGGTGACCTCAGTACAATGACACGGGATCCCTGGTGACCCCAGTACAATGATACAGGATCCCAGGTGACCCCAGTACAATGATACAAGATCCAGGTGTGACCCCAGTACAATAACACGGGACCCAGGGGTGACCCCAGTACAATGATACAGGATCCCCAGTGACCCCAGTACAATGACACGGGATCCCCAGTGACCCCAGTACAATGACACAGGATCCCCGGTGTCCCCAGTACAATGACACGGGATCCCCAGTGACCCCAGTACAATGATACAGGATCCCCGGTGTCCCCAGTACAATGACACGGGATCCCCAGTGACCCCAGTACAATGATACAAGATCCAGGTGTGACCCCAGTACAATGATACAGGATCCCCAGTGACCCCAGTACAATGATACAGGATCCCCGGTGTCCCCAGTACAATGACACGGGATCCCCGGTGTCCCCAGTACAATGATACAGGATCCCCGGTGTCCCCAGTACAATGATACAAGATCCAGGTGTGACCCCAGTACAATAACACGGGACCCAGGGGTGACTCCAGTACAATGATACAGGATCCCCGGTGACCCCAGTACAATGATACAGGATCCCCGGTGACCCCAGTACAATGATACAGGATCCCCGGTGACCCCAGTACAATGATACAGGATCCCAGGTGACCCCAGTACAATGATACAGGATCCCCGGTGACCCCAGTACAATGACACGGGATCCCTGGTGACCCCAGTACAATGATACAGGATCCCCGGTGACCCCAGTACAATGACACGGGATCCCTGGTGACCCCAGTACACTGATACAGGATCCCCAGTGACCCCAGTACAATGATACAGGATCCCCGGTGTCCCCAGTACAATGACACGGGATCCCCAGTGACCCCAGTACAATGATACAGGATCCCCGGTGTCCCCAGTACAATGACACGGGATCCCCAGTGACCCCAGTACAATGATACAGGATCCCCAGTGACCCCAGTACAATGACACGGGACCCAGGGGTGACCCCAGTACAATGACACGGGATCCAGGGGTGACCTCAGTACAATGACAAGGGATCCCCGGTGACCCCAGTACAATGATACAGGATCCCCGTTGACCCCAGTACAATGATACAGGATCCCCGTTGACCCCAGTACAATGATACAGGATCCCCGTTGACCCCAGTACAATGATACAGGATCCCCGGTGACCCCAGTACAATGATACAGGATCCCTGGTGACCCCAGTACAATGATACAGGATCCCCGGTGACCCCAGTACAATGATACAGGATCCCCGGTGACCCCAGTACAATGATACAGGATCCCCGGTGACCCCAGTACAATGACACGGGATTCGGGGGTGACCCCACTACAATGACACGGGATCCCTGGTGACCCCAGTACAATGATACAAGATCCAGGTGTGACCCCAGTACAATGATACAGGATCCCCGGTGACCCCAGTACAATGATACAGGATCCCCGGTGACCCCAGTACAATGATACAGGATCCCCGGTGACCCCAGTACAATGACACGGGATCCCTGGTGACCCCAGTACAATGATACAGGATCCCCAGTGACCCCAGTACAATGATACAGGATCCCAGGTGACCCCAGTACAATGACACGGGACCCTGGGTGACCCCAGTACAATGATACAGGATCCAGGGGTGACCCCAGTACAATGATACAGGATCCCCAGTGACCCCAGTACAATGATACAGGATCCCCGGTGACCCCAGTACAATGATACAGGATCCCCGGTGACCCCAGTACAATGATACAGGATCCCAGGTGACCCCAGTACAATGATACAGGATCCCCGGTGACCCCAGTACAATGATACAGGATCCCCGGTGACCCCAGTACAATGATACAGGATCCCCAGTGACCCCAGTACAATGATACAGGATCCCCAGTGACCCCAGTACAATGACACGGGATCCCTGGTGACCCCAGTACAATGATACAGGATCCCCGGTGACCCCAGTACAATGACACGGGATCCCTGGTGACCCCAGTACAATGATACAGGATCCCCGGTGTCCCCAGTACAATGATACAAGATCCAGGTGTGACTCCAGTACAATGATACAGGATCCCCAGTGACCCCAGTACAATGATACAGGATCCCCAGTGACCCCAGTACAATGATACAGGATCCCCGGTGACCTCAGTACAATGACACGGGATCCAGGGGTGACCCCAGTACAATGATACAGGATCCCCAGTGACCCCAGTACAATGATACAGGATCCCCAGTGACCCCAGTACAATGATACAGGATCCCCAGTGACCCCAGTACAATGATACAGGATCCCTGGTGACCCCAGTACAATGACACGGGATTCGGGGGTGACCCCAGTACAATGATAAAAGATCCAGGTGTGACCCCAGTACAATGATACAGGATCCAGGGTGACCCCAGTACAATGATACAGGATCCAGGGTGACCCCAGTACAATGATACAGGATCCCCGGTGACCCCAGTACAATGATACAGGATCCAGGTGTGACCCCAGTACAATGACACAGGACCCAGGTGTGACCCCAGTACAATAACACGGGACCCAGGGGTGACCCCAGTACAATGATACGGGATCCAGGGGTGACCCCAGTACAATGATACAGGATCCAGGTGTGACCCCAGTACAATAACACGGGACCCAGGGGTGACCCCAGTACAATGATACGGGATCCAGGGGTGACCCCAGTACAATAACACGGGACCCAGGGGTGACCCCAGTACAATGATACGGGATCCCCAGTGTCCCCAGTACAATGACATGGGATTCGGGGGTGACCCCAGTACAATGACACGGGATCCCAGGTGACCCCAGTACAATGATACAAGATCCAGGTGTGACCCCAGTACAATGATACAGGATCCCCGGTGACCCCAGTACAATGATACAGGATCCCCGGTGACCCCAGTACAATGATACAGGATCCCCGGTGACCCCAGTACAATGATACAGGATCCCCGGTGACCCCAGTACAATGACACGGGATCCCTGGTGACCCCAGTACAATGATACAGGATCCAGGGGTGACCTCAGTACAATGACACGGGATCCCCGGTGACCCCAGTACAATGATACAGGATCCAGGGGTGACCTCAGTACAATGACACGGGATCCCCGGTGACCCCAGTACAATGATACAGGATCCCCGTTGACCCCAGTACAATGATACAGGATCCCCGGTGACCCCAGTACAATGATACAGGATCCCAGGTGACCCCAGTACAATGATACAGGATCCCCGGTGACCCCAGTACAATGATACAGGATCCCCGGTGACCCCAGTACAATGATACAGGATCCCCAGTGACCCCAGTACAATGATACAGGATCCCAGGTGACCCCAGTACAATGATACAGGATCCCCGGTGACCCCAGTACAATGATACAGGATCCCCGGTGACCCCAGTACAATGATACAGGATCCCCAGTGACCCCAGTACAATGACACGGGATCCCTGGTGACCCCAGTACAATGATTCAGGATCCCCGGTGACCCCAGTACAATGACACGGGATCCCTGGTGACCCCAGTACAATGATACAGGATCCCCAGTGACCCCAGTACAATGATACAAGATCCAGGTGTGACCCCAGTACAATGATACAGGATCCCCAGTGACCCCAGTACAATGATACAGGATCCCCAGTGACCCCAGTACAATGATACAGGATCCCCGGTGACCCCAGTACAATGACACGGGATCCAGGGGTGACCCCAGTACAATGATACAGGATCCCCAGTGACCCCAGTATAATGATACAGGATCCCCAGTGACCCCAGTACAATGATACAGGATCCCCGGTGACCCCAGTACAATGATACAGGATCCCTGGTGACCCCAGTACAATGACACGGGATTCGGGGGTGACCCCAGTACAATGATAAAAGATCCAGGTGTGACCCCAGTACAATGATACAGGATCCAGGGTGACCCCAGTACAATGATACAGGATCCAGGGTGACCCCAGTACAATGATACAGGATCCAGGTGTGACCCCAGTACAATAACACGGGACCCAGGGGTGACCCCAGTACAATGACACGACATCCCGGGTGACCCCAGTACAATGATACGGGATCCAGGGGTGACCCCAGTACAATGACACGACATCCCGGGTGACCCCAGTACAATGATACAGGATCCCTGGTGACCCCAGTACAATGATACAGGATCCCTGGTGACCCCAGTACAATGATACAGGATCCCTGGTGACCCCAGTACAATGATACAAGATCCAGGTGTGACCCCAGTACAATGATACAGGATCCCCGGTGACCCCAGTACAATAACATGGGATCCAGGGGTGACCCCAGTACAATGATACAGGATCCCTGGTGACCCCAGTACAATGATACAAGATCCAGGTGTGACCCCAGTACAATGATACAGGATCCCCGGTGACCCCAGTACAATGACACGGGACCCAGGGGTGACCCCAGTACAATGACACGACATCCCGGGTGACCCCAGTACAATGATACGGGATCCAGGGGTGACCCCTGTACAATGATACAGGATCCAGGGGTGACCCCTGTACAATGATACAGGATCCAGGGGTGACCCCAGTACAATGATACAGGATCCCAGGGGTGACTCCAGTACAATGACACAGGATCCCGGGGTGACCTCAGTATGACACAGGATCCCAGGGTGACCTTTGAATTGGGACCCCAATATTACCTCACTGTGATGACCAGGGGTTCACTCTCTTTGATGATGAGGATCCTAGGATGATCTGAACATGATGACCTCACTATAATAATACAGGATGCCAGGGGAACTTCAGTACGATGACAATACTGGGGTGATCTCACTACAATGATACAAAATCCTGGATTGACCTATGACACGGGACCCCAAAATGACCTCAATATGACATGGGGTCTCAGGGTCACCACTACATTGACATAAGTCCCTGGGGTGACCTATGATAGAAATGGAATTCCAGGGCGACCTCCCCACTGTGACACATAATCCCGGGGTGACTTCACCAGGAGAACATAGGACCCCAGGATGACCCCGCTCTGATCACATAGGACCCCAGGATGACCCCGCTCTGATCACATAAGACCCCAGGATGACCCCGCTCTGATCACATAGGACCCCAGGGTGACCCCGCTCTGATCACATAAGACCCCAGGGTGACCCCGCTCTGATCACATAGGACCCCAGGATGACCCCGCTCTGATCACATAGGACCCCAGGATGACCCCGCTCTGATCACATAAGACCCCAGGATGGCCCCGCTCTGATCACATAGGACCCCAGGATGACCCCGCTCTGATCACATAGGACCCCAGGATGACCCCGCTCTGATCACATAGGACCCCAGGATGACCCCGCTCTGATCACATAAGACCCCAGGGTGACCCCGCTCTGATCACATAAGACCCCAGGATGACCCCGCTCTGATCACATAGGACCCCAGGGTGACCTCGCTCTGATCACATAAGACCCCAGGATGGCCCCGCTCTGATCACATAGGACCCCAGGGTGACCCCGCTCTGATCACATAGGACCCCGGGGTGACCCCAGTACAATGACACAGGATCCCGGGGTGACCCCTAGTACAAGGACATAGGACCCCAGGATGACCCCGTTCTGATCCCATGGGACCGCAGGGTGACCTCGCTCTGATCACATAGGAACCCAGGGTGACCCCGCTCTGATCACATAGGACCCCAGGGTGACCCCTAGTACAAGGACATAGGACCCCAGGGTGACCCCGCTCTGATCACATAGGACCCCAGGGTGACTCCGCTCTGATCACATAGGACCCCAGGGTGACCTCGCTCTGATCACATAGGACCCCAGGGTGACTCCGCTCTGATCACATAGGACCCCAGGGTGACCCCAGTACAATGACACAGGATCCCGGGGTGACCCCTAGTACAAGGACATAGGACCCCAGGGTGACCCCGTTCTGATCACATAGGACCCCAGGGTGACCCCAGTACAAGGACATAGGACCCCAGGGTGACCCCGCTCTGATCACATAGGACCCCGGGGTGACCCCAGTACAATGACACAGGATCCCGGGGTGACCCCAGTACAAGGACATAGGACTCCAGGGTGACCTCACTCTGATGACATAGGACCCCAGGGTGACCCCTAGTACAAGGACATAGGACTCCAGGGTGACCCCGCTCTGATCACATAGGACCCCAGGGTGACCTCGCTCTGATCACATAGGACCCTAGGATGACCCCAGTACAATGACACAGGATCCTGGGGTGACCTCCCTTTGATCACATAGGACCCCGAGTTGACCCCAGTACAATGACACAGGATCCCGGGGTGACCCCTAGTACAAGGACAAAGGACCCCAGGGTGACCTCACTCTGATGACATAGGACCCCGGGGTGACCCCGTTCTGATCATATGGGACTGCAGGGTGACCCCGTTCTGATCACATAAGACCCCGGGGTGACCCCAGTACAATGATACAGGATCCCCGGTGACCCCAGTACAATGACACGGGATCCCTGGTGACCCCAGTACAATGATACAGGATCCCAGGTGACCCCAGTACAATGATACAGGATCCCAGGTGACCCCAGTACAATGATACAGGATCCCCGGTGACCCCAGTACAATGATACAGGATCCCAGGTGACCCCAGTACAATGATACAGGATCCCAGGTGACCCCAGTACAATGATATAGGATCCCCGGTGTCCCCAGTACAATGATACAGGATCCCCGGTGACCCCAGTACAATGATACAGGATCCCCGGTGACCCCAGTACAATGATACAGGATCCCCGGTGACCCCAGTACAATGATACAGGATCCCAGGTGACCCCAGTACAATGATACAGGATCCCCGGTGACCCCAGTACAATGATACAGGATCCCCGGTGACCCCAGTACAATGATACAGGATCCCCAGTGACCCCAGTACAATGATACAGGATCCCAGGTGACCCCAGTACAATGATACAGGATCCCCGGTGACCCCAGTACAATGATACAGGATCCCCGGTGACCCCAGTACAATGACACGGGATCCCCGGTGACCCCAGTACAATGATACAGGATCCCCAGTGACCCCAGTACAATGACACGGGATCCCTGGTGACCCCAGTACAATGATACAGGATCCCCGGTGACCCCAGTACAATGACACGGGATCCCTGGTGACCCCAGTACAATGATACAGGATCCCCGGTGTCCCCAGTACAATGATACAAGATCCAGGTGTGACCCCAGTACAATGATACAGGATCCCCAGTGACCCCAGTACAATGATACAGGATCCCAGGTGACCTCAGTACAATGACACGGGATCCAGGGGTGACCCCAGTACAATGATACAGGATCCCCAGTGACCCCAGTACAATGATACAAGATCCAGGTGTGACCCCAGTACAATGATACAGGATCCCCGGTGACCCCAGTACAATGATACAAGATCCAGGTGTGACCCCAGTACAATGATACAGGATCCCCAGTGACCCCAGTACAATGATACAGGATCCCCGGTGACCCCAGTACAATGATACAGGATCCCTGGTGACCCCAGTACAATGACACGGGATTCGGGGGTGACCCCAGTACAATGATAAAAGATCCAGGTGTGACCCCAGTACAATGATACAGGATCCAGGGTGACCCCAGTACAATGATACAGGATCCAGGTGTGACCCCAGTACAATAACACGGGACCCAGGGGTGACCCCAGTACAATGATACGGGATCCAGGGGTGACCCCAGTACAATAACACGGGACCCAGGGGTGACCCCAGTACAATAACACAGGATCCCAGGGGTGACCCCAGTACAATGACACAGGATCCCAGGGGTGACCCCAGTATGACACAGGATCCCAGGGTGACCTTTGAATTGGGACCCCAATATTACCTCACTGTGATGACCAGGGGTTCACTCTCTTTGATGATGAGGATCCTAGGATGATCTGAACATGATGACCTCACTATAATAATACAGGATGCCAGGGGAACTTCAGTACGATGACAATACTGGGGTGATCTCACTACAATGATACAAAATCCTGGATTGACCTATGACACGGGACCCCAAAATGACCTCAATATGACATGGGGTCTCAGGGTCACCACTACATTGACATAAGTCCCTGGGGTGACCTATGATAGAAATGGAATTCCAGGGCGACCTCCCCACTGTGACACATAATCCCGGGGTGACTTCACCAGGAGAACATAGGACCCCAGGATGACCCCGCTCTGATCACATAGGACCCCAGGATGACCCCGCTCTGATCACATAAGACCCCAGGATGACCCCGCTCTGATCACATAGGACCCCAGGGTGACCCCGCTCTGATCACATAAGACCCCAGGGTGACCCCGCTCTGATCACATAGGACCCCAGGATGACCCCGCTCTGATCACATAGGACCCCAGGATGACCCCGCTCTGATCACATAAGACCCCAGGATGGCCCCGCTCTGATCACATAGGACCCCAGGATGACCCCGCTCTGATCACATAGGACCCCAGGATGACCCCGCTCTGATCACATAGGACCCCAGGATGACCCCGCTCTGATCACATAAGACCCCAGGATGGCCCCGCTCTGATCACATAGGACCCCAGGGTGACCCCGCTCTGATCACATAGGACCCCGGGGTGACCCCAGTACAATGACACAGGATCCCGGGGTGACCCCTAGTACAAGGACATAGGACCCCAGGATGACCCCGTTCTGATCCCATGGGACCGCAGGGTGACCTCGCTCTGATCACATAGGAACCCAGGGTGACCCCGCTCTGATCACTTAGGACCCCAGGGTGACCCCAGTACAAGGACATAGAACCCCAGGGTGACCTTGCTCTGATCACATAGGACCCCAGGGTGACCCCGCTCTGATCACATAGGACCCCAGGGTGACCCCTAGTACAAGGACATAGGACCCCAGGGTGACCCCGCTCTGATCACATAGGACCCCAGGGTGACTCCGCTCTGATCACATAGGACCCCAGGGTGACCTCGCTCTGATCACATAGGACCCCAGGGTGACTCCGCTCTGATCACATAGGACCCCAGGGTGACCCCAGTACAATGACACAGGATCCCGGGGTGACCCCTAGTACAAGGACATAGGACCCCAGGGTGACCCCGTTCTGATCACATAGGACCCCAGGGTGACCCCAGTACAAGGACATAGGACCCCAGGGTGACCCCGCTCTGATCACATAGGACCCCGGGGTGACCCCAGTACAATGACACAGGATCCCGGGGTGACCCCAGTACAAGGACATAGGACCCCAGGGTGACCCCGCTCTGATCACATAGGACCCCGGGGTGACCCCAGTACAATGACACAGGATCCCGGGGTGACCCCAGTACAATGATACAGGATCCCCAGTGACCTCAGTACAATGATACAGGATCCAGGTGTGACTCCAGTACAATAACATGGGATCCAGGGGTGACCCCAGTACAATGATACAGGATCCCTGGTAACCCCAGTACAATGATACAGGATCCCTGGTGACCCCAGTACAATGATACAGGATCCCTGGTGACCCCAGTACAATGATACAAGATCCAGGTGTGACCCCAGTACAATGATACAGGATCCCCGGTGACCTCAGTACAATGATACAGGATCCCCGGTGACCCCAGTACAATGACACGGGACCCAGGGGTGACCCCAGTACAATGACACGACATCCCGGGTGACCCCAGTACAATGATACGGGATCCAGGGGTGACCCCTGTACAATGATACAGGATCCAGGGGTGACCCCTGTACAATGATACAGGATCCAGGGGTGACCCCAGTACAATGATACAGGATCCCAGGTGTCCCCAGTACAATGATACAAGATCCAGGTGTGACCCCAGTACAATGATACAGGATCCCCAGTGACCCCAGTACAATGATACAGGATCCCCGGTGTCCCCAGTACAATGATACAAGATCCAGGTGTGACCCCAGTACAATGATACAGGATCCCCAGTGACCCCAGTACAATGATACAGGATCCCCAGTGACCCCAGTACAATGATACAGGATCCCCGGTGACCTCAGTACAATGACACGGGATCCAGGGGTGACCCCAGTACAATGATACAGGATCCCCAGTGACCCCAGTATAATGATACAGGATCCCCAGTGACCCCAGTACAATGATACAGGATCCCCGGTGACCCCAGTACAATGATACAGGATCCCTGGTGACCCCAGTACAATGACACGGGATTCGGGGGTGACCCCAGTACAATGATAAAAGATCCAGGTGTGACCCCAGTACAATGATACAGGATCCAGGGTG
Source organism: Aquarana catesbeiana (assembly GCA_037953035.1). Classification (NCBI taxonomy): domain Eukaryota; kingdom Metazoa; phylum Chordata; class Amphibia; order Anura; family Ranidae; genus Aquarana; species Aquarana catesbeiana. The sequence goes on along the minus strand of JBBHAA010004023.1, from coordinate 12,431 downwards.
ACCCCAGTACAATGATACAGGATCCAGGGTGACCCCAGTACAATGATACAGGATCCAGGTGTGACCCCAGTACAATAACACGGGACCCAGGGGTGACCCCAGTACAATGATACGGGATCCAGGGGTGACCCCAGTACAATGATACGGGACCCAGGGGTGACCCCAGTACAATAACACAGGATCCCAGGGGTGACCCCAGTACAATGACACAGGATCCCAGGGGTGACCCCAGTATGACACAGGATCCCAGGGTGACCTTTGAATTGGGACCCCAATATTACCTCACTGTGATGACCAGGGGTTCACTCTCTTTGATGATGAGGATCCTAGGATGATCTGAACATGATGACCTCACTATAATAATACAGGATGCCAGGGGAACTTCAGTACGATGACAATACTGGGGTGATCTCACTACAATGATACAAAATCCTGGATTGACCTATGACACGGGACCCCAAAATGACCTCAATATGACATGGGGTCTCAGGGTCACCACTACATTGACATAAGTCCCTGGGGTGACCTATGATAGAAATGGAATTCCAGGGCGACCTCCCCACTGTGACACATAATCCCGGGGTGACTTCACCAGGAGAACATAGGACCCCAGGATGACCCCGCTCTGATCACATAGGACCCCAGGATGACCCCGCTCTGATCACATAGGACCCCAGGATGACCCCGCTCTGATATAGGACCCCAGGGTGACCCCGCTCTGATCACATAGGACCCCAGGATGACCCCGCTCTGATCACATAAGACCCCAGGATGACCCCGCTCTGATCACATAGGACCCCGGGGTGACCCCAGTACAATGACACAGGATCCCGGGGTGACCCCTAGTACAAGGACATAGGACCCCAGGGTGACCCCGTTCTGATCACATAGGACCCCAGGGTGACCCCTAGTACAAGGACATAGGACCCCAGGGTGACCTCATTTTGATGATACAGGACCCCAGGGTGACCTCGCTCTGATCACATAGGACCCTAGGGTGACCCCGTTCTGATCACATGGGACCGCAGGGTGACCTCATTCTGATCACTTAGGACCCCAGGGTGACCCCAGTACAATGACATAGGACCCCAGGGTGACCCCAGTACAAGGACATAGGACCCCAGGGTGACCCCGTTCTGATCACATAGGACCCCAGGGTGACCTCATTCTGATCACTTAGGACCCCAGGGTGACCCCAGTACAAGGACATAGGACCCCAGGGTGACTCCGCTCTGATCACATAGGACCCCAGGGTGACCTCACTCTGATGACATAGGACCCCAGGGTGACTCCGTTCTGATCACATGGGACCCCAGGATGACCCCGTTCTGATCACATGGGACCGCAGGGTGACCTCGCTCTGATAACATGGGACTGCAGGGTGACCCCAGTACAATGACACGGGATTCCCAGTGACCCCAGTACAATGACACAGGATCCCGGGGTGACCCCTAGTACAAGGACATAGGACCCCAGGGTGACCTCACTCTGATGACATAGGACCCCAGGGTGACCCCGTTCTGATCACATAAGACCCCGGGGTGACCCCAGTACAATGATACGGGATCCCCGGTGACCCCAGTACAATGATACAGGATCCCAGGTGACCCCAGTACAATGATACAGGACCCCGGGGTGACTTCGTTCTGATGACATAGGACCCCAGGGTGACCCCACTCTGATGACATAGGACCCCGGGGTGACCCCGTTCTGATCACATGGGACCGCAGGGTGACCCCGTTCTGATCACATGGGACCGCAGGGTGACCTCGCTCTGATAACATAGGACCCTAGGATGACCCCAGTACAATGACACAGGATCCCGGGGTGACCCCTAGTACAAGGACATAGGACCCCAGGGTGACCTCACTCTGATGACATAGGACCCCAGGGTGACCCCGTTCTGATCACATGGGACTGCAGGGTGACCCCAGTACAATGACACGGGATTCGGGGGTGACCCCAGTACAATGATACGGGATCCCCGGTGACCCCAGTACAATGACACGGGATCCCTGGTGACCCCAGTACAATGATACAGGATCCCCGGTGACCCCAGTACAATGATACAGGATCCCCGGTGACCCCAGTACAATGATACAGGATCCCCGGTGACCCCAGTACAATGATACAGGATCCCCGGTGACCCCAGTACAATGATACGGGATCCAGGGGTGACCCCAGTACAATGACACAGGATCCCGGGGTGACCCCAGTATGACACAGGATCCCGGGGTGACCTTTGAATTGGGACCCCAATATTACCTCACTGTGATGACCAGGGGTTCACTCTCTTTGATGATGAGGATCCTAGGATGATCTGAACATGATGACCTCACTATAATAATACAGGATGCCAGGGGAACTTCAGTACGATGACAATACTGGGGTGATCTCACTACAATGATACAAAATCCTGGATTGACCTATGACACGGGACCCCAAAATGACCTCAATATGACATGGGGTCTCAGGGTCACCACTACATTGACATAAGTCCCTGGGGTGACCTATGATAGAAATGGAATTCCAGGGCGACCTCCCCACTGTGACACATAATCCCGGGGTGACTTCACCAGGAGAACATAGGACCCCAGGATGACCCCGCTCTAATCACATAGGACCCCAGGATGACCCCGCTCTGATCACATAAGACCCCAGGATGACCCCGCTCTGATCACATAAGACCCCAGGATGACCCCGCTCTGATCACATAAGACCCCAGGATGACCCCGCTCTGATCACATAAGACCCCAGGATGACCCCGCTCTGATCACATAAGACCCCAGGATGACCCCGCTCTGATCACATAGGACCCCAGGATGACCCCGCTCTGATCACATAAGACCCCAGGATGACCCCGCTCTGATCACATAAGACCCCAGGATGACCCCGCTATGATCACATAAGACCCCAGGATGACCCCGCTCTGATCACATAAGACCCCAGGATGACCCCACTCTGATCACATAAGACCCCAGGATGACCCCGCTCTGATCACATAGGACCCCAGGATGACCCCGCTCTGATCACATAAGACCCCAGGGTGACCCCGCTCTGATCACATAGGACCCCAGGATGACCCCGCTCTGATCACATAAGACCCCAGGATGACCCCGCTCTGATCACATAGGACCCCAGGGTGACCCCGCTCTGATCACATAGGACCCCAGGGTGACCCCGCTCTGATCACATAAGACCCCAGGGTGACCCCGCTCTGATCACATAAGACCCCAGGATGACCCCGCTCTGATCACATAGGACCCCAGGATGACCCCGCTCTGATCACATAGGACCCCAGGATGACCCCGCTCTGATCACATAGGACCCCAGGATGACCCCGCTCTGATCACATAAGACCCCAGGATGACCCCGCTCTGATCACATAGGACCCCAGGATGACCCCGCTCTGATCACATAAGACCCCAGGATGGCCTCGCTCTGATCACATAGGACCCCAGGATGACCCCGCTCTGATCACATAGGACCCCAGGATGACCCCGCTCTGATCACATAAGACCCCAGGATGACCCCGCTCTGATCACATAGGACCCCAGGATGACCCCGCTCTGATCACATAAGACCCCAGGGTGACCTCGCTCTGATCACATAAGACCCCAGGGTGACCTCGCTCTGATCACATAGGACCCCAGGGTGACCCCACTCTGATCACATAGGACCCCAGGGTGACCCCGCTCTAATCACATAAGACCCCAGGGTGACCTCGCTCTGATCACATAAGACCCCAGGGTGACCTCGCTCTGATCACATAGGACCCCAGGGTGACCCCACTCTGATCACATAGGACCCCAGGGTGACCCCGCTCTGATCACATAAGACCCCAGGGTGACCCCGCTCTGATCACATAAGACCCCAGGATGGCCTCGCTCTGATCACATAGGACCCCAGGATGACCCCGCTCTGATCACATAGGACCCCAGGATGACCCCGCTCTGATCACATAAGACCCCAGGATGACCCCGCTCTGATCACATAGGACCCCAGGATGACCCCGCTCTGATCACATAAGACCCCAGGGTGACCTCGCTCTGATCACATAGGACCCCAGGGTGACCCCACTCTGATCACATAGGACCCCAGGGTGACCCCGCTCTAATCACATAAGACCCCAGGGTGACCTCGCTCTGATCACATAGGACCCCAGGGTGACCCCAGTACAAGGACATAGGACCCCGGGGTGACCCCAGTACAATGACACAGGATCCCGGGGTGACCCCTAGTACAAGGACATAGGACCCCAGGGTGACCCCGTTCTGATCACATAGGACCCCAGGGTGACCCCAGTACAAGGACATAGGACTCCAGGGTGACCTCGTTCTGATGACATAGGACCCCAGGGTGACCCCACTCTGATCACATAGGACCCCAGGGTGACCTCGCTCTGATCACATAGGACCCCGGGGTGACCTCGCTCTGATCACATAAGACCCCAGGGTGACCTCGCTCTGATCACATAGGACCCCAGGGTGACCCCACTCTGATCACATAGGACCCCAGGGTGACCCCGCTCTAATCACATAAGACCCCAGGGTGACCTCGCTCTGATCACATAGGACCCAGGGTGACCCCGCTCTGATCACATAGGACCCCGGGGTGACCCCAGTACAATGACACAGGATCCCGGGGTGACCCCTAGTACAAGGACATAGGACCCCAGGATGACCTCGCTCTGATCACATAGGACCCCAGGGTGACCTCGTTCTGATCACCTAGAGCCCCAGGGTGACCCCGCTCTGATGACATAGGACTGCAGGGTGACCCCGCTCTGATCACATAGGACCCCGGGGTGACCCCAGTACAAGGACATAGGACCCCGGGGTGACCCCTAGTACAAGGACATAGGACCCCAGGGTGACCCCGTTCTGATCACATAGGACCCCAGGGTGACCCCAGTACAAGGACATAGGACCCCAGGGTGACCCCTAGTACAAGGACATAGGACCCCAGGGTGACCCCGTTCTGATCACATGGGACCGCAGGGTGACCCCGTTCTGATCACTTAGGACCCCAGGGTGACCCCGCTCTGATCACTTAGGACCCCAGGGTGACCCCAGTACAAGGACATAGAACCCCAGGGTGACCCCGCTCTGATCACATAGGACCCCAGGGTGACCCCGCTCTGATCACATAGGACCCCGGGGTGACCCCAGTACAAGGACATAGGACCCCAGGGTGACCCCGTTCTGATCACATAGGACCCCAGGGTGACCCCTAGTACAAGGACATAGGACCCCAGGGTGACCCCGCTCTGATCACATAGGACCCCAGGGTGACCCCGCTCTGATCACATAGGACCCCAGGGTGACCTCGCCCTGATGACATAGGACCCCGGGGTGACCTCGTTCTGATGACATAGGACCCCAGGGTGACCTCGCCCTGATGACATAGGACCCCGGGGTGACCCCACTCTGATGACATAGGACCCCAGGATGACCCCAGTACAATGACACAGGATCCCGGGGTGACCCCTAGTACAAGGACATAGGACCCCAGGGTGACCTCGCTCTGATGACATAGGACCCCAGGGTGACCCCGTTCTGATCACATGGGACCGCAGGGTGACCCCGTTCTGATCACATAGGACCCCAGGGTGACCCCAGTACAAGGACATAGGACCCCAGGGTGACCTTGCTCTGATGACATAGGACCCCAGGGTGACCCCAGTACAATGATACAGGATCCCTGGTGACCCCAGTACAATGATACAGGATCCAGGGGTGACCCCAGTACAATGATACAGGATCCCCGGTGACCCCAGTACAATGATACAGGATCCCCGGTGACCCCAGTACAATGACACGGGATCCCCAGTGACCCCAGTACAATGATACAGGATCCCCAGTGACCCCAGTACAATGATACAGGATCCCCGGTGACCCCAGTACAATGACACGGGATCCCTGGTGACCCCAGTACAATGATACGGGATCCAGGGGTGACCCCAGTACAATGACACGACATCCCGGGTGACCCCAGTACAATGATACGGGATCCAGGGGTGACCCCAGTACAATGACACGACATCCCGGGTGACCCCAGTACAATGACACAGGATCCCAGGGGTGACTCCAGTACAATGACACAGGATCCCGGGGTGACCCCAGTATGACACAGGATCCCAGGGTGACCTTTGAATTGGGACCCCAATATTACCTCACTGTGATGACCAGGGGTTCACTCTCTTTGATGATGAGGATCCTAGGATGATCTGAACATGATGACCTCACTATAATAATACAGGATGCCAGGGGAACTTCAGTACGATGACAATACTGGGGTGATCTCACTACAATGATACAAAATCCTGGATTGACCTATGACACGGGACCCCAAAATGACCTCAATATGACATGGGGTCTCAGGGTCACCACTACATTGACATAAGTCCCTGGGGTGACCTATGATAGAAATGGAATTCCAGGGCGACCTCCCCACTGTGACACATAATCCCGGGGTGACTTCACCAGGAGAACATAGGACCCCAGGATGACCCCGCTCTGATCACATAAGACCCCAGGGTGACCCCGCTCTGATCACATAGGACCCCAGGATGACCCCGCTCTGATCACATAGGACCCCAGGATGACCCCGCTCTGATCACATAAGACCCCAGGATGACCCCGCTCTGATCACATAAGACCCCAGGATGACCCCGCTCTGATCACATAGGACCCCAGGATGACCCCGCTCTGATCACATAAGACCCCAGGATGACCCCGCTCTGATCACATAAGACCCCAGGATGACCCCGCTCTGATCACATAAGACCCCAGGATGACCCCGCTCTGATCACATAGGACCCCAGGATGACCCCGCTCTGATCACATAAGACCCAGGATGACCCCGCTCTGATCACATAGGACCCCAGGATGACCCCGCTCTGATCACATAAGACCCCAGGATGACCCCGCTCTGATCACATAGGACCCCAGGATGACCCCGCTCTGATCACATAAGACCCCAGGATGACCCCGCTCTGATCACATAAGACCCCAGGATGACCCCGCTCTGATCACATAAGACCCCAGGATGACCCCGCTCTGATCACATAAGACCCCAGGATGACCCCACTCTGATCACATAAGACCCCAGGATGACCTCGCTCTGATCACATAAGACCCCAGGGTGACCCCGCTCTGATCACATAGGACCCCAGGGTGACCCCGCTCTGATCACATAGGACCCCAGGGTGACCCCACTCTGATCACATAGGACCCCAGGATGACCCCGCTCTGATCACATAGGACCCCATGTACAATGACACAGGACCCCGGATTGACCTTCCTTTGATCACATAGGACCCCAGGATGGCCTCGCTCTGATCACATAAGACCCCAGGGTGACCCCGCTCTGATCACATAGGACCCCATGTACAATGACACAGGACCCCGGATTGACCTTCCTTTGATCACATAGGACCACGAGGTGACCCCAGTACAATGACACAGGACCCCGGGGTGACCCGCTCTGATGACATAGGACTGCAGGGTGACCCCGCTCTGATCACATAGGACCCCGGGGTGACCCCAGTACAATGACACAGGATCCCGGGGTGACCCCTAGTACAAGGACATAGGACCCCAGGGTGACCTCACTCTGATGACATAGGACCCCAGGATGACCCCCGTTCTGATCACATGGGACCGCAGGGTGACCCCGTTCTGATCACTTAGGACCCCAGGGTGACCCCGCTCTGATCACTTAGGACCCCAGGGTGACCCCAGTACAAGGACATAGAACCCCAGGGTGACCCCGCTCTGATCACATAGGACCCCGGGGTGACCCCGCTCTGATCACATAGGACCCCAGGGTGACCCCGCTCTGATCACATAGGACCCCGGGGTGACCCCAGTACAATGACACAGGATCCCGGGGTGACCCCTAGTACAAGGACATAGGACCCCAGGGTGACCCCGTTCTGATCACATAGGACCCCAGGGTGACCCCTAGTACAAGGACATAGGACCCCAGGGTGACCCCGCTCTGATCACATAGGACCCCAGGGTGACCCCGCTCTGATCACATAGGACCCCAGGGTGACCTCATTTTGATGATACAGGACCCAGGGTGACTCCGCTCTGATCACATAGGACCCCAGGGTGACCTCGCCCTGATGACATAGGACCCCGGGGTGACCTCGTTCTGATGACATAGGACCCCAGGATGACCCCAGTACAATGACACAGGATCCCGGGGTGACCCCTAGTACAAGGACATAGGACCCCAGGGTGACCCCGTTCTGATCACATAGGACCCCAGGGTGACCTCATTCTGATCACTTAGGACCCCAGGGTGACCCCAGTACAATGACACAGGATCCCGGGGTGACCCCTAGTACAAGGACATAGGACCCCAGGGTGACCTTGCTCTGATGACATAGGACCCCAGGGTGACTCCGCTCTGATCACATAGGACCCCAGGGTGACCCCAGTACAATGACACAGGATCCCGGGGTGACCCCTAGTACAAGGACATAGGACCCCAGGGTGACCCCGTTCTGATCACATAGGACCCCAGGATGACCCCAGTACAATGACACAGGATCCCGGGGTGACCTCCCTTTGATCACATAGGACCCCGAGTTGACCCCAGTACAATGACACAGGACCCCGGGGTGACCCCTAGTACAAGGACATAGGACCCCAGGGTGACCCCGTTCTGATCACATAGGACCCCAGGATGACCCCAGTACAATGACACAGGACCCCGGGGTGACCTTGCTCTGATGCCATAGGACCCAGGGGTGACCCCAGTACAATGACACAGGACCCCGGGGTGACTTCGTTCTGATGACATAGGACCCCAGGGTGACCCCACTCTGATCACATAGGACCCCAGGGTGACCCCGTTCTGATCACATAGGACCCCAGGGTGACTCCGCTCTGATCACATAGGACCCCAGGGTGACCCCGCTCTGATCACATAGGACCCCGGGGTGACCCCGCTCTGATCACATAGGACCCCGGGGTGACCCCAGTACAATGACACAGGAGTCCGGGGTGACCCCAAGTACAAGGACATAGGACCCCAGGGTGACCTCGCTCTGATGACATAGGACCCCGGGATGACCCCGTTCTGATCACATGGGACTGCAGGGTGACCCCGTTCTGATCACATAAGACCCCGGGTGACCCCAGTACAATGATACAAGATCCAGGGGTGACCCCAGTACAATGACACGGGATCCCCAGTGACCCCAGTACAATGATACAGGATCCCAGGTGACCCCAGTACAATGATACAGGATCCCCGGTGACCCCAGTACAATGATACAGGATCCCGGGTGACCTCGTTCTGATGACATAGGACCCCAGGGTGACCCCACTCTGATCACATAGGACCCCAGGGTGACCTCGCTCTGATCACATAGGACCCCGGGGTGACCCCAGTACAATGACACAGGACCCCGGGGTGACCTCGTTCTGATGACATAGGACCCCAGGGTGACCCCACTCTGATCACATAGGACCCAGGGTGACCTCGCTCTGATCACATAGGACCCCGGGGTGACCCCAGTACAATGACACAGGATCCCGGGGTGACCCCTAGTACAAGGACATAGGACCCCAGGGTGACCTCACTCTGATGACATAGGACCCTAGGATGACCCCGCTCTGATCACATAAGACCCCAGGATGACCCCGCTCTGATCACATAAGACCCCAGGATGACCCCGCTCTGATCACATAAGACCCCAGGATGACCCCGCTCTGATCACATAAGACCCCAGAGTGACCCCGCTCTGATCACATAAGACCCCAGGATGACCCCGCTCTGATCACATAAGACCCCAGGATGACCCCGCTCTGATCACATAAGACCCCAGGATGACCCCGCTCTGATCACATAAGACCCCAGGATGACCCCGCTCTGATCACATAAGACCCCAGGATGACCCCGCTCTGATCACATAAGACCCCAGGATGACCCCGCTCTGATCACATAAGACCCCAGGATGACCCCGCTCTGATCACATAAGACCCCAGGATGACCCCGCTCTGATCACATAAGACCCCAGGATGACCCCGCTCTGATCACATAAGACCCCAGGATGACCCCGCTCTGATCACATAAGACCCCAGGATGACCCCGCTCTGATCACATAAGACCCCAGGATGACCCCGCTCTGATCACATAAGACCCCAGGATGACCCGCTCTGATCACATAAGACCCCAGGATGACCTCGCTCTGATCACATAGGACCCCATGTACAATGACACAGGACCCCGGATTGACCTTCCTTTGATCACATAGGACCACGAGGTGACCCCAGTACAATGACACAGGACCCCGGGGTGACCTCGTTCTGATGACATAGGACCCCAGGGTGACCCCACTCTGATCACATAGGACCCCAAGGTGACCCCTAGTACAAGGACATAGGACCCCAGGGTGACCCCACTCTGATCACATAGGACCCCAGGGTGACCCCTAGTACAAGGACATAGGACCCCAGGGTGACCCCACTCTGATCACATAGGACTCCAGGGTGACCCCACTCTGATCACATAGGACCCTAGGATGACCCCAGTACAATGACACAGGACCCCGGGGTGACCTCGTTCTGATGACATAGGACCCCAGGGTGACCCCACTCTGATCACATAGGACCCCAGGGTGACCCCACTCTGATCACATAGGACCCCAGGGTGACCTCGCTCTGATCACATAGGACCCCGGGGTGACCCCAGTACAATGACACAGGATCCCGGGGTGACCCCTAGTACAAGGACATAGGACCCCAGGGTGACCTCACTCTGATGACATAGGACCCTAGGATGACCCCGTTCTGATCCCATGGGACCGCAGGGTGACCTCGCTCTGATCACTTAGGACCCCAGGGTGACCCCAGTACAAGGACACAGGATCCCAGGGTGACCTTGCTCTGATGACATAGGACCCCAGGATGACCCCAGTACAATGACACAGGATCCCGGGGTGACCCCTAGTACAAGGACATAGGACCCCAGGGTGACCTCGCTCTGATGACATAGGACCCCAGGGTGACCCCGTTCTGATCACATGGGACCGCAGGGTGACCCCGTTCTGATGACATAGGACCCTAGGGTGACCCCGTTCTGATCACATAGGAACCCAGGGTGACCTCATTCTGATCACATAGGACCCCAGGGTGACCTCATTCTGATCACTTAGGACCCCAGGGTGACAACCGGTACAAGGACATAGGACCCCAGGGTGACCTTGCTCTGATGACAAAGGACCCCAGGGTGACCTCATTCTGATGATACAGGACCCCAGGGTGACTCCGCTCTGATCACATAAGACCCCAGGGTGACCCCGCTCTGATCACATAGGACCCCAGGGTGACCCCACTCTGATCACATAGGACCCCAGGGTGACCCCACTCTGATCACATAGGACCCTAGGGTGACCCCAGTACAATGACACAGGATCCCGGGGTGACCCCTAGTACAAGGACATAGGACCCCAGGGTGACCCCGTTCTGATCACATAGGACCCTAGGATGACCCCAGTACAATGACACAGGATCCCGGGGTGACCTCCCTTTGATCACATAGGACCCCGAGTTGACCCCAGTACAATGACACAGGACCCCGGGGTGACCTTGCTCTGATGCCATAGGACCCAGGGGTGACCCCAGTACAATGACACAGGACCCCGGGGTGACTTCGTTCTGATGACATAGGACCCCAGGGTGACCTCGCTCTGATCACATAGGACCCTAGGGTGACCCCGTTCTGATCACATAGGACCCCAGGGTGACTCCGCTCTGATCACATAGGACCCCAGGGTGACCCCGCTCTGATCACATAGGACCCCGGGGTGACCCCAGTACAATGACACAGGATCCCGGGGTGACCCCTAGTACAAGGACATAGGACCCCAGGGTGACCTCGCTCTGATCACATAGGACCCCGGGGTGACCTCGTTCTGATGACATAGGACCCCGGGGTGACCCCGTTCTGATCACATGGGATCGCAGGGTGACCCCGTTCTGATCACATGGGACCGCAGGGTGACCTCGCTCTGATAACATAGGACCCTAGGATGACCCCAGTACAATGACACAGGATCCCGGGGTGACCCCTAGTACAAGGACATAGGATCCCAGGGTGACCTCACTCTGATGACATAGGAAACCCAGGGTGACCCCGTTCTGATCACATGGGACTGCAGGGTGACCCCGTTCTGATCACATGGGACCGCAGGGTGACCTCACTCTGATGACATAGGACCCCAGGGTGACACCGTTCTGATCACATGGGACTGCAGGGTGACCCCGTTCTGATCACATGGGACCGCAGGGTGACCCCGTTCTGATCACATAGGAACCCAGGGTGACCCCGCTCTGATCACTTAGGACCCCAGGGTGACCCCAGTACAAGGACATAGGACCCCAGGGTGACCTAGCTCTGATCACATAGGA
>JBBHAA010004022.1:0-35995 GCA_037953035.1 Aquarana catesbeiana | reverse complement strand
GCCTCTCCTCTCTCCTCTCCCCTCTCTCCTCTCTCCCCCCTCTCTCCCTCTCTCTCTCTCCTCCTCTCCTCTCCTCTCCTCTCTCCTCTCCTCTCTCTCTCCTCCTCTCTCTCTCCTCTCTCTCCTCTCTCCTCTCTCCTCTCTCCTCTCCTCTCTCCTCTCTCCTCTCTCTCCCTCTCTCCTCTCTCCTCTCTCCTCTCTCCTCTCTCCTCTCCTCTCCTCTCTCCTCTCTCACCCATAAGGTTACTTTCCTTGTCATCTCCTCTGTGGGCAGTGTGTGAACTGGAGGTCTTTTCTTGCAAAGAATATTTTTTGGTTTTGCACACCTCCCAACTGTTTGAGACGGGAATGAGGGACACCTATCAGCAAAACTATGCAGGCATAGGACACACCCCCTGCCACGCCCCCTTAAAGGAGAATTGTACAAAAAAACAAGATTTGTTAAACCTACAAGTGCTTTTTTTTTTTTTTTTTTTTTCAATAAATGTTTATTAAAATTTTTCAGATATACATAACATCACAGTTATCGGGTATACATTGAAACAGAAGCTGTTAATACAATCAATAAGTCATACAATCAATAAGTCATACAATCAATAAGTCATACAATCAATAAGTCATACAATCAATAAGTCATACAATCAATAAGTCATACAATTGATAAGTCATACAATCAATAAGTCATACAATCGATAAATAAAGCAGAAATGAAAGAACAAGTTCAAAATACGGCCATCTGAGCCTCTTACTAGGTCACTTCTGTATTAGTGATGGAGGTGAAGTTCTGACCCAGTAAAGTATTCCTATGGTAAAACGGGAATATCCTAATTAACAAGTGTATAGACTAAGGATCATTAATCATCTCCGTGTGGGGGGAGGAGGGGTCGGTGTGGGGGGAGGAGGGGTCGGTGTGGGGGAGGAGGGGTCGGTGTGGGAGGAGGAGGGGTCGGTGTGGGAGGAGGAGGGGTCGATGTGGGGTAGGAGGGGTCGGTGTGGGGGGAGAAGGGGTTGGTGTGGGGGGAGGAGGGGTCGGTGTGGGGGGAGAAGGGGTTGGTGTGGGGGGAGGAGGGGTCGGTGTGGGGGGAGGAGGGGTCGGTGTGGGGGGAGAAGGGGTTGGTGTGGGGGGAGGAGGGGTCGGTGTGGGGGGAGGAGGGGTCAGTGTGGGGGGAGAAGGGGTTGGTGTGGGGGGAGGAGGGGTCGGTGTGGGGGGGAGGAGGGGTCGGTGTGGAAGGAGGAGTTGGTGTGGGGGAGGAGGGGTCGGTGTGGGGGTAGGGCTCCAATCGGGGTAATGTTATGTACCGATCAAAGCCACCCTTAAACCCATTCACCCCTCAAGGGTTCTAACTGTGATTGGGTGGGGGCCATGTGTAGTAATGTGTGTGGTTTTAAACCTATTCGGTACCCATATGATTGAGAGGCAGCTCCGTAATAATAATATGTTGTTTAGGAGTGGGGGAGGGGAGGGAGGAGACCAGAAACCGTTAGGGTGTGTGCTCCTGCCGGAACAGTGAAGGAGTTATGTTGGTATCAGGTTGAGAGGGTGTGGAGATCACCTAAGTATGATCGGTGAGGATCAATTGGGTAAGAGGAAGGGTATGGATGGAGGAAGGGTATGGACGGAGGGAGGGTGTGGACGGAGGAAGGGTATGGACGGAGGGAGGGTGTGGATGGAGGAAGGGTATGGACGGAGGAAGGGTATGGACGGAGGGAGGGTATGGACGGAGGAAGGGTATGGTCGGAGGGAGGGTGTGGATGGAGGAAGGGTATGGACGGAGGGAGGGTGTGGACGGAGGGAGGGTGTGGACGGAGGGAGGGTATGGACGGAGGAAGGGTACGGACGGAGGAAGGGTATGGACGGAGGAAGGGTATGGACGGAGGGAGGGTATGGACGGAGGAAGGGTATGGACGGAGGGAGGGTGTGGACGGAGGAAGGGTATGGACGGGGGGAGGGTATGGACGGAGGGAGGGTGTGGACGGGGGGAGGGTGTGGACGGAGGAAGGGTGTGGACGGAGGAAGGGTATGGACGGAGGGAGGGTGTGGACGGGGGGAGGGTGTGGACGGAGGGAGGGTGTGGACGGAGGGAGGGTGTGGACGGAGGAAGGGTGTGGATGGAGGAAGGGTATGGACGGAGGGAGGGTGTGGACGGAGGGAGGGTGTGGACGGAGGGAGGGTGTGGACGGAGGAAGGGTGTGGATGGAGGAAGGGTATGGACGGAGGGAGGGTGTGGACGGGGGGAGGGTGTGGACGGAGGGAGGGTGTGGACGGAGGGAGGGTATGGACGGAGGGAGGGTATGGACGGAGGAAGGGTGTGGATGGAGGAAGGGTATGGACGGAGGGAGGGTATGGACGGAGGGAGGGTGTGGACGGAGGGAGGGTGTGGACGGAGGGAGGGTATGGACGGAGGGAGGGTATGGACGGAGGAAGGGTGTGGATGGAGGAAGGGTATGGACGGAGGGAGGGTATGGACGGAGGGAGGGTGTGGACGGAGGGAGGGTGTGGACGGAGGGAGGGTATGGACGGAGGGAGGGTATGGACGGGGGGAGGGTATGGACGGAGGAAGGGTATGGACGGAGGGAGGGTATGGACGGGGGGAGGGTATGGACGGAGGAAGGGTATGGACGGAGGGAGGGTATGGACGGAGGGAGGGTATGGACGGAGGGAGGGTATGGACGGAGGAAGGGTGTGGACGGAGGAAGGGTGTGGACGGAGGGAGGGTATGGACGGAGGGAGGGTGTGGACGGAGGGAGGGTATGGACGGAGGAAGGGTATGGACGGAGGGAGGACACGATCAGCCAGACACTATGACGTTTCTGTGACAGATCAGTATCGATCATGGCGGAGAGGTTGGGTCACGGAATGATCTGCGTCGAGGAAACTCTAAAGTGTAACCAGCAAGCCCATGTTGTATTAAATTTTGTCGGATTGTCTTTTGCTTGGTAAATGAGTTTTTCCATCTCAGCCGTTCTATCGACTCTTTTGAACCTTTCAGCCACTGTGGGTGGTGTGGAACTCCTCCAGTGAACCGGGACACAGAGGTTGGCTGCATTGATAAGGTGTAGGGTAAGGGATTTTTTGTAGGAGGAGAGGGGCATGGAGGTGTGATGGATCATGTATTGGGCCGGAGTGAAGTCTGGGGCGTAAGAGGTCATTTGGGTGATAAGGCGGTGAATTTCCGTCCAGTACGGTATGATAAGAGGACATTCCCACCAGATATGAATGAGGGTGCCAAGCGCCGCATTGCAACGCCAGCATGTCGGGGGGACCGAGGGGTGCATTTTGTGGATCTTATCAGGTGTCCTATACCAGTTGGTGAATATTTTGTATCTGTTTTCCTGGGTGGATACATTAATGGAGCCCTTATGAATATGGTTGTGTATACGTTCCCATTCAGTGGAAGTTAAGTCTATAGACAGTTCTGATTCCCAACGACGGATAAGCTTATCATCTTTAATTTTGCAATTTGAAAATAAGAATGTGTAAACAGTAGAGATCACATGACGTTGGGGTTCTGAACTATCACATAACAATTCAAAGGGTGTATGCTCTCAGTACCACAGTGAGATGGTTTTGGCGTCAGTAAAAAAGTGTCTGAATTGTAGGTACTTGTAAAAGGGGGTGTTGTATTCAGTAAGTTTGGCTGCCATGGCTTGGTGGGGGAGGAGTTCACCATTTTGGAAGAAGTGGTGTGCCCTGATGGGGGCTGTGCATGATTCCCTGTGCAGATCTCTTAAGGCAAAGCCTGGCAGGAAGTCAGGATTACGGACCAAAGGGGTCATAGGGCCTGGGTGCGGTGTGTAATCGAGTGCTTTGCCGGCTAATTTAAGGTGGGACAATGTGGCTCCAATAAAGGGATGTGTCACCAAATCTCTAGGAATGGAGTTGTGATTGATCCAGGGTAGATGTGACAGTGGGGTTTTAGTGAAAGAATCCTCAAGTGTAATCCAGGCTTTATTGGAACGATGAAGATGCCAATCTACAATCCTAGTTAAATGACTTGCCCAGTGGTATTTTTCAATGTCGGGGAGGCCAAGGCCCCCTAATAGCTTGAGGAGCACTAGCCTATCCCAGCTTAGTCGGGGGGTCTTGGACGACCAGATAAAAGTCCTGCACATACGCTTGTATGATATAAAAAAGGAGGTGGGTAGCTTTATGGGGATTGCCTGAAAAAGGTAAAGAAGTCTGGGCAGTACATTCATTTTTAATATGGCTGTCCTACCCAACCAGGAGAAGGACCCGAAATGCCATTTATTTAAATCAGCTTGTATGTTTTGAAGCGCGGGTTGGAAGTTTCTCATGTAGAGATCCTGTAGTTTAGTAGGTATTTTGATGCCCAGGTATGTAATGTCCTGTGATTCCCATGTAAAGGGGAAGTTCTGTTTGCATTGGGTGACCAGTGTGGCTGGTAGGGAGATGTTCAGTGCTTTCGATTTTGTAAAGTTAATTTGAAGGTTTGACAAGGTTTTGAATAATGAGAAATCTTTAAGATTGGGGATAGTGACTATAGGGTCCGTGAGGAAGAGTAAAACGTCACCCGCATAGGCTGCTAATTTATAGTGGTTATCACCAATGTTAATGCCTTTGACATCCGGGTTGTCTCTTAATCTGCGGAGCATTGGTTCCATAGTAAGGATGAATATGAGCGGGGATAGGGGGCATCCCTGACGGGTTTGAGACAGAGAAGGCATTCGACAGGCAGCCATTGATCCTAAGTTTAGCTGTAGGTGCAGAGTATAGCGCCAGGATCATTTGGAGTAGATGCGATGGGAAACCCATTACTCTTAAAGTCACTTCCATATAGTCCCAGGCCACCCTGTCGAACGCCTTCTCCGCATCCAAAGACAGGAAAAAACCTTTTGTGGATGTTTTGGAGAGCCAGTGATGGATATTTAGAGCCTTGATAGTATTGTCCCTGGCCTCCCTGCCAGGGACAAAACCTACTTGATCAAGGGAGATTAATTTGGGTAGCAGAGGGAGAATGCGGTTTGCCAACACTTTGGCGTAGAGCTTTAGGTCTACGTTCAGAAGTGATATTGGGCAGTAGTTAGAGACCAATGAGGGGTCTTTGCCTTGTTTGGGAATGAGAGTGACGTGTGCTTCAAGGATGTCCCTCATCGTATTAGAGGTTGGTGAGAGATTATTAAAGGCTTTGGTGAGGTGGGGAACGAGGGTGCCTGGGAAGGACTTATAATAGCTAACTGTCAGGCCATCTGGGCCAGGGCTTTTGCCCGGTTTCATTTGTTTTAATGCAGTTAAAATTTCTTCTCCTGAGAGAGGGAGATCAAGGTCCGAGGATTCATCTGAAGAGAGGGGGGAGGGACAGTATTGTGCAAGGAAGTCTGTAATGGCTGTCATTCGGTCCGAGGTGGCTGCAGGGGGGAGCGTGGTGGGGAGGTTGTATAGTTTGGAGAAGTACTGAACAAAATGGTCAGAGATATCATCCGTAGTAACAAGGGCGTCGCCAGTCAGTGTTGTAATTTTGTGAATGGTATGGGTCGCTTTCTTAACTTGAAGCGCTCTGGCTAAAAGTTTACTCGACTTGTTGCCGAATTCATAGAATAATTTTTGGGTCATGGCGTAGTTACGTTTTAGTGTGTGGTTAAGTTCCTCTAGAAGTTCTTCTCTGGTCTGAGTTAGTTCCGTTAATGTGGAAGCTGCTAGCGATGCTTTGTGTGCTTGTTCAAGTGTTAGTATGCAGTCGGTCAGCTCATTCGTGCTTTTCTAAGTTTGTTTTGTTGGGCCGCAAGGGAGATACATTTCCCCCTTATGACGCATTTGTGTGCTGCCCAAACAGAGATAGGAGAGGTGTCTTCTGTTGTATTTTCTGTAAAGTATTGGGTGAGGCTCCTGGTAATTTGTTGTATATGGACCAGGTCGGTCAGTAGAGTTATCAAGTCGCCATATGTTGGACCTACCATGGGTCGTCGGGAGGGTTATGCCCCGTACACACGGTCGGATTTTCCGATGGAAAATGTCCGATCGGAGCGTGTTGTCGGAAATTCCGACCGTGTGTGGGCTCCATCGGACATTTTCCATCGGATTTTCCGACACACAAAGTTGGAGAGCAGGAGATAAAATTTTCCGACAACAAAATCCGTTGTCGGAAATTCCGATCGTGTGTACACAAATCCGACGCACAAAGTGCCACGCATGCTCAGAATAAATAAAGAGATGAAAGCTATTGGCCACTGCCCCGTTTATAGTCCCGACGTATGTGTTTTACGTCACCGCGTTTAGAACGATCGGATTTTCCGACAACTTTGTGTGACCGTGTGTATGCAAGACAAGTTTGACCCAACATCCGTCGGAAAAAATCCTAGGATTTTGTTGTCGGAATGTCCGAACAAAGTCCGACCGTGTGTACGGGGCATTAGAGTTATAAATATGGGGTTGTGATCAGAAAGAACCATGGGTTCAATCGTGGCTTTTGAGAGGTGTGTGAGATCATTTTGGGATAAGAAAAAGTGGTCTATTCTGGAGTATTTGTTATGAGGTGCAGAAAAGAAGGTGAAGTCCTTAGTGTTGGGGTGTAATGTGCGCCAGGCATCGTGAAGTAACAGGTTGCTGAGTTGCAATTTAATAGCTCGTAAGGCTCTGTAGGTTAGGGAGGAAGCACCGTTGGATGTGTCAAGGGAGGGATTCAGAGCAACACTGAAGTCACCTCCTACTATCAGAGTACCTGATTGGAAGCTAAGAGGTTGTTGGAAGGTGTCTCTAAAAAAGGCCACTTGTTGCGAGTTAGGGGCGTAAATGTTAGCTATTGTAACAGGTCTGTGGTGCAGAGTGCCTTTAATGAATAGGAATCTCCCTTGGGAGTCTCTTTGGACTTCTGTCACCTGCAGGGGGCATTGTTTAGAAATTAAGATTGAGACTCCTTTGGATTTAGCCTCGGTGTTGGAAGCGTGGTACACCAGTGGGAATTGGTGATTATACAGTTTAGGGATGCTATCCGTCCTGAAGTGCGTTTCCTGTATAAGTGCTACATGTATTTTCAATCGTTGTAGGAAATAGAACAGTTTAGACCTTTTCTCTGGGATGTTAAGGCCTTGTATATTGATTGAGCAGAGTTTGAGTGTCTGTAGGTGCTTATGTAGGTCAGGCGGTGAGGCCCGGGGGTCTATGTCATCCGCCATAAGTACAAGTGAAGGGAGAGGGATGACCGAGGCGATCAGGATGTGGGTCTGTTCAGTGTATGGCAGGCTTAAGTGTAATGTTGAGGTAACTGGGGTGAAACCGATGAGGTTTGGGGGTGACTTGCTCCCGTACCTCTAAACTGTACAGTATCGGTAAGGTACAGTGCGGGTACGATGTGTGTACCCTGAGGGGTGTAACAGCACCGTGACTCACAACTGTGTGGGGGTTGGCAATCACTAAGCAGTGAAGGAGGACTATAGGTAAAGGAAAGAATGGTATAGTCCGCCACCACAGGGTTTTCAGGTGATAAAGGGAGGAGGTTTTGGAGAACGTATTTTCTGGGGGATATATAATAATAGGGCAAGGGGATACTCTCAAAGAAACGTGAGTGCTGGGTGGTGGGATTTGGGTGAGTAAATGCATCATTACACAAACAGCATACAAGAACCATCATATAGAAATATTAGGAGTTCTGATACCACCACCCAGCCCCCATACCAGAAGACACCCAAAACGCCATTAAATACTATCACGGCTAAATGTGGGATTTGTAAAGGTGGGTGCCCTCTTATGGGTCAAGTGTCGGCCTCAGAACGTGTGAGGTAATTAAACAGAGGACATTTATAGGGCCTAAAAACAGCACAAAAATCTCAAAAGAGGGATAGAACACTATAACCGGAGTAACATGTAAATAAACAAGTAAATCAGTCAGCAAGCTGACCATGCAGTCAGTGACAGATCTCCAACTAGAAAGTCTGAGGAATACTAAACTTGTAGACTAGAAGATTTCCCATAGAGAGAGTGTGGAATATACCTCATATCTCACCGTGCAACCTAACATGCCAGCAAGTGTGATTGGGTAAAGTTACAGTTACAGGCCAGTAGATGGCCGTAGTGCACTCTGCATAAGCCTGCAGGTAGGTGTCAAATCAGTTGAGTGTCTGTACAGGACATGTAGATGGATGTAGTGTACTGTGTATAAGTCTTCAGGTAGGTGTCACATCAGTTGAGTGTCTGTACAGGACATGTAGATGGATGTAGTGTACTGTGTATAAGTCTTCAGGTAGGTGTCACATCAGTTCCCAGCAGTGAGTGTCTGTACAGGACATGTAGATGGATGTAGTGTACTGTGTATAAGTCTTCAGGTAGGTGTCACATCAGTTCCCAGCAGTGAGTGTCTGTACAGGACATGTAGATGGATGTAGTGTACTGTGTATAAGTCTTCAGGTAGGTATCACATCAGTTCTCAGCAGTGGGTGTCTGTACAGGACATGTAGATGGATGTAGTGTACTGTGTATAAGTCTTCAGGTAGGTATCATATCAGTTCCCAGCAGTGAGTGTCTGTACAGGACATGTAGATGGATGTAGTGTACTGTGTATAAGTCTTCAGGTAGGTATCATATCAGTTCCCAGCAGTGAGTGTCTGTACAGGACATGTAGATGGATATAGTGTACTGTGTATAAGTCTTCAGGTAGGTATCATATCAGTTCCCAGCAGTGAGTGTCTGTACAGGACATGTAGATGGATGTAGTGTACTGTGTATAAGTCTTCAGGTAGGTGTCACATCAGTTGAGTGTCTGTATAGGACATGTAGATGGATGTAGTGTACTGTGTATAAGTCTTCAGGTAGGTGTCACATCAGTTCCCAGCAGTGAGTGTCTGTACAGGACATGTAGATGGATGTAGTGTACTGTGTATAAGTCTTCAGGTAGGTGTCACATCAGTTCTCAGCAGTGAGTGTCTGTACAGGACATGTAGATGGATGTAGTGTACTGTGTATAAGTCTTCAGGTAGGTATCACATCAGTTCCCAGCAGTGGGTGTCTGTACAGGACATGTAGATGGATGTAGTGTACTGTGTATAAGTCTTCAGGTAGGTCACATCAGTTGAGTGTCTATACAGGACATGTAGATGGATGTAGTGTACTGTGTATAAGTCTTCAGGTAGGTCACATCAGTTGAGTGTCTGTACAGGACATGTAGATGGATGTAGTGAACTGTGTATAAGTCTTCAGGTAGGTGCCACATCAGTTCTCAGCAGTGAGTGTCTGTACAGGACATGTAGATGGATGTAGTGTACTGTGTATAAGTCTTCAGGTAGGTGTCACATCAGTCGAGTGTCTGTATAGGACATGTAGATGGAGGGGGAAGCCCCTGTAGGCTCCTCAGTCAGTACACGAGTGGTTGCCGCCAGCGATGGAGTAGAAGAGGAGACCATGTGAGACACAGCTTTGGAAGTCAGCATTGAGTGTGATGATCTGAGGCGTTGTCCAGGTAACAGTTGCAGTGTTCGTCGGATGTTCTTGAGGCTTTTCCTTGCTGTCAGGGAGATTGTGGGCGGAAGTGACACTGTACAGAACTGCTACCAGGTCAGGGGCAGGTACAAACCGCAGGGTGCTGTGGGTCATGTAGTTTTAGAACACTCCACTAGACATATGGGCGGTGTTCATTCCATAGGCAAGTGCTGCTGATTTCTATCTAGACTTGCAATGTCCATGACAGGGACACAATCCGAACCCAGTAAAGATGCAAAACATCTATTGTGCTGAATATCTCTTGAAGAAAGTCAGTCACATAAATATTGAATTAAAGGTTAACAGTGTGAGAGAACTGACTAAAGCAGAACAGGGCAAACTGAGATTGCATGGTAGCGTGTATCTGAGGCCGGCTAGCGGTTTCGGCGAGCTCTCCTGAGCCTCGGTGAGTTTGTGGGGCTGCCCTCCTGGTAGTGAATGTGGGTACCGGTAAGGTGCCTGGGGGCGGGTGGGGACCTTCTCCTACGGTACCTGGTATCTTGCGCCTCCATAGGTTCTTCCTGAGGTGATTCTTTTCTTGTCACTGAGCGACGAAACTCCGCATACCAGTTAGGGACATCTACCAGGGGTATTCCCAGGGTTCCGCAGAAGTGTGGGAGATCCTCTGGTACTCTCAGGAGAGCCGTGTGGCCCTGGGTGGAGGCAGAAAGGCAAAACGGGAATTTCCATTTATATTGAATACCTTTTCATGCGAAGGGCGTCCAGCAGAGGCTTCAGATCACGGCGGTGCTGTAAGGTAATTCCTGAGAGGTCCTGATAGATTTGGATTGCTCTCCCATCATGGAGAATTTGAGGTCTGCTTCTTGCTTGTCTGATAATTTCTTCCTTCAGTTTGAAGTCTATTATACAGCAAATGATGTCCCTCGGGGGATCCGTCTCCCTTCCCTTGGGATGTAAGGCCCGGTGGATCCTTTCCATATCAATGGGTGTATGAGGTGGTCTATTAAGCAGACCATTGAAGATTCCAGTCACGGTGGGGGCTATTTGTTCTCCCCCGATGGCCTCTGGCAGTCCTCTGACTCTGAGATTATGGCGCCGACCTCTGTTGTCGAGGTCTTCCAGATGGCGTTGCATATCTCTCATTTGTAATGTGTGGGAGTCAATGCGATTCGCAGCTTTGCGGATAGTCACATCATGGCGTTCAGTCACTCTTTCAACTGTGAGAACTCTGTCACTGAGCGCACGGATATCGAGCCTGAGCTCTGAAATGGCGGCAGATAAGGTGTCTTTGATATCCTCTGCGATGGTCCGCAGGTCCTGCATGTTTAAGTGCGGCTGTGGTGAGAGTTCAATGACATTTCTATCCCTGTGAGGGTTTGGAGATCCTGTGTGTGGCGGTTCTGTCAGGGCTGCCTCAGAAGCCTGAGAGTGTGAGTGTCTGTGGCGGGAAGGCCCCGTGTTCCCTCTGCCGGTATGAAGCATTTCAGGAATAATATGACCCCCGTCCCCTAATTGTTCGCGGGGGGAGCGGGAGGCAGAAGAGTTCCGCGATGCAGTCCCCATGATCTGGAGGGATTTAGGGGCAATTTTACCTCAGATTCCAGTCAGCTTTTCCCTGTGGTGGCAGGAGCTCAGGGATTAGGCTTCCATCTTCCTGCTAGGTCAGGCCACGCCCCCCACAAGTGCTTTTTTTTTAACCTCTAATATTCCTTTATATTGTATTTTGGAATTTACAAATGTAGCAATTTAGAAATCAGATGAAAGGTTTATCGCTGGAAAACATCTATAGAGATCAGAGCAACATGAGGGACAAATGAGGAGGAATGAGGGACAGAGGGACATGGCTCCAAACCCGGGACAGTCCCTCGAAATCCGGGACAGTTGGGAGCTCTGGTCTTGTACGAGGGAAAGGTGGTGATGAGGCCGCCTAGGATTTCTTTCTCACGATATTCAGGACATTGTTCTCCGGTCCCTTTGTCTTTCAGGAAGCCGGAATCTCTTTTTTATTCAGGATGGACTTCGGAAGAGTATTGTGGTGTCTCTTGTTCCACCATCCCTAAGTGGACAAATCTTCATTCATTCCTCCCTTTCCTAATAAAGTTCACTCTACTCGGGTTGTGACCACTTTTTGGAATTAAGCAAATTCTTTTTTTCTTTTTTAACCAGATATATATAAGGGTAGCGCGGTGTCTTCTGGTCACACATTCTACGCGTTTCGCTAACATTTCTGCCAGCTTTGGGTGGAAGGTGGTCCCTCAGGCAGCTTGTTCAACATGTTTACTCATTTCTTACAATTGGTCTAACCAGGCCGGTGCCGGACTATATTGCAACCCTTGGAAAGACCAGTTACCCCCCCCCCAAAACTATCGATTAACATCCACATCATGTGTGTCATATTGATCGATTAGGTTGTTACCCATAGATAGATTGATTATTCCTATCAGGAGAGATTGATCGGGAAGTAAGTTGATCCTTTATGGAAGGATATGACCACCATATGATCTGGATTGAATTAATCGATCGGTCTAATCCCGCGCTTCCATTCACGTCAGTACAATGTAACCAACGTATCCAGCTGATCCCATCCGGGGTGTTCAGATAAGTGATCGGTGCCGGCCTCCACACACACACAAGATTTACCCCCCCTTCATGACCAGGCCATTTCTTTTGCGCTCCGGCACGGCGTTACTTTTACTGACAATTGCGCGGTCGCGTGACGCTGATCACAAATAAAATTGATGTATTTTTTATTCCCACAAATAGAGATTTCTTTTGGTGGTATTTGATCTCCTCTGTATTTTTTAAACTAAAAAATTTCGACAATTTTTGAAAAAAAAAAAAAAAAGCAATCTTTTTTTATGTTCTGCTATAAAACATTCAATAAAATAAAAAAATTTCAAAAATCTAATTTTTTCATAAATTTAGGCCAATATGTATTCTGCTACATGTTTTTGGTTAAAAAATCCCAATAGGTGTATATTGATTGGTTTGAACGTTCCTGCATCCACAAACTATGGGATATATTTAAGGAATATTTATTTAATACTAGTAATGGCGGTGATCAGCGACTTATAGTGGGACTGCAATATTGCGGAGGACAAGCGGACACTTTTGACACTTTGCGGGAACCAGTGACACTAATACGGTGATCAGTGCTAAAAATATGCACTGTCACTGTACTAATGACACTGGCTGGGAAGGGGTTAAACATGAGGGGAGATGAAAGGGTTAACTGTGTGCCTAGCCGGTGTTTATGTGTAATGTATATGCTGCTTTCACTAGAGCAAATGTTTCTCAATTCCAGTCCTCAACGCACAGCAACAGGTCATGTTTTCAGGGTTTCCATTATCTTACATTCGATCAGTTTCACTGCCTTAGTAATTACCACAACCGTTTCATCTGAGGGAAATCCTGAAAACATGACCTGTTTGGGCGCCTTGAGGACTGGAATTAGAGGAAGAGACGGATTCTAGTCCCAGAATCCAGTGAAGAAAATCTCTCTTTTTTTACATCCTGTCACCGGTGGAGTAAAGCGTCTTTAGGGTGCGGCGGTGATCAGGGACACTGACTGGTGACAGTACAAAAATAAAATTATTATCAGTTTTTCACATTTTTTTCTTTTTTATATTTTTTTCCTTTTTTTACGATTTTTTTTAAACACAGAACAATGACCAGAACAATATAATGTTAGCACAGTAACATTGAACTACTTTGGGGAAGTATTTTATTTAATACACATTATGTTTACATATAGCAATGTATTACTTTACTATATACAAACATTTT
The DNA here is from genome assembly GCA_037953035.1 of Aquarana catesbeiana. Classification (NCBI taxonomy): domain Eukaryota; kingdom Metazoa; phylum Chordata; class Amphibia; order Anura; family Ranidae; genus Aquarana; species Aquarana catesbeiana. Next base: position 22,821 of record JBBHAA010004022.1, on the reverse strand, counting down.
ACTGCATGGAATCGATTTGTTCAGTTTCTTTTGTTGTGATTAGCTGTGATTGGTTAGATCTGGTCACATGGTACAGATGGGCTGTGGTTGGCCTTGTCTGTACCATGTGATCACACTGACCAATCACAGCTAGCAACACAATTGTATACAATGGCTGGCTTGAAAGGAAGCCATCCATTGTATACAACTGTCATGTGATTTGTCACGGTGGTCACATGGTACCGAAAGCGAGCCGGTACTTGGATCGGTCATCAGCCATGTTTAGGGGTGCCACCTGTCCAGGATTCACCCAGACAGTACAGGTTTTAAATCATGTGTCCGGGTTTAAGTCCACCTGAAACCCGGACACAATATTCAGACAGGAATGTGGCTCAGAACAGGACCTGAGGGGGAGGGGCACTCTGCGTTCTGGATAACTATTCTGTTTGGAGCTCCCAAAGGTGACCCAGATCTGTTACAATCCTATTTATATGTATGCTAAAAAAAATAAATAAATTGCTGTGTGCGACTAAAGTGTTCGGTTTTGGCTTAAAGAAAAAGTGGCGACCCTAGCTGTGTCCGGTGGACACAGCCGATAACAGATCGCACCGCGGCAAGCGATCCGGCAGGAGGTCACATGACATCCAGAGGTTTCCATCAGCATCATTCTGCTATACACTGGGTGAAAACTGGTTAACAGATGACAAATTTCACATGGATGGATTGATGGCTCTGTTGCCCATTGGAAGACGTCCCGTTGGACGAAACATGCGCAGGGCAGAGTTTAACGGTGACGTCATCACACCTACCCGGAGTGATGACTGTGCTGTGTGATATTCTTGTCATACTATCTGTTTTGTGAGTATCCACTTGGTTTATTAATGTTTTTCTATGGTGCTTCATTATGGGATTTCTTTGATCTTTCCCTGGTATATGAGAAGCGATCCTGCAATCACTTTTGGGGCCATTTGTGAGAGAGAAGACGCTGTCTGAGGTGTGAGAAGAAGAGGGCTGGAGCCATCCATCCATCCATGTCTCCATCCATCCATCCATGTCTCCATCCATCCATCCATCCATCCATGTCTCCATCCATCCATCCATCCATGTCTCCATCCTTACATCCATGTCTCCATCCATCCATCCATCCATCCATGTCTCCATCCATCCATCCCTCCATGTCTCCATCCATTCATCCCTCCATGTCTCCATCCATCCATCCATCCATCCATCCATGTCTCCATCCATCCATGTCTCCATCCATCCATCCATCCATCCATCCATCCATGTCTCCATTCATCCATGTCTCCATCCATCCATCTATCCATGTCTCCTTCCATCCATCCATGTCTCCATCCATCCATGTCTCCATCCATCCATCCATCCATGTCTCCATCCATCCATGTCTCCATCCATCCATCCATCCATGTCTCCTTCCATCCATCCATGTCTCCATCCATCCATGTCTCCATCCATCCATCCATCCATCCATCCATCCATCCATCCATCCATCCATGTCTCCATCCATCCATCCATGTCTCCATCCATCCATCCATGTTTCCATCCATCCATCCATCCATCCATGTCTCCTTCCATCCATCCATCCATGTCGCCATCCATCCATCCATCCATGTCTCCATCCATCCATCCATCCATCCATCCATCCATCCATGTCTCCATCCATCCATCCATCCATGTCTCCATCCATCCATCCATGTTTCCATCCATCCATCCATCCATCCATGTCTCCTTCCATCCATCCATCCATGTCGCCATCCATCCATCCATCTATGTCTCCATCCATCCATCCATCCATCCATGTCTCCATCCATCCATGTCTCCATCCATCCATCCATCCATCCATCCATGTCTCCATCCATCCATGTCTCCATCCATCCATCCATCCATGTCTCCTTCCATCCATCCATCCATCCATCCATCCATGTCTCCTTCCATCCATCCATCCATGTCGCCATCCATCCATCCATCTATGTCTCCATCCATCCATCCATCCATCCATGTCTCCATCCATCCATGTCTCCATCCATCCATCCATCCATCCATCCATCCATCCATGTCTCCATCCATCCATGTCTCCATCCATCCATCCATCCATGTCTCCTTCCATCCATCCATCCATCCATCCATCCATGTCTCCATCCATCCATCCATCCATGTCTCCATCCATCCATCCATGTTTCCATCCATCCATCCATCCATCCATGTCTCCTTCCATCCATCCATCCATGTCGCCATCCATCCATCCATCTATGTCTCCATCCATCCATCCATCCATCCATGTCTCCATTCATCCATGTCTCCATCCATCCATCCATCCATCCATCCATCCATGTCTCCATCCATCCATGTCTCCATCCATCCATCCATCCATGTCTCCTTCCATCCATCCATGTCTCCATCCATCCATGTCTCCATCCATCCATCCATCCATGTCTCCATCCATCCATCCATCCATGTTTCCATCCATCCATCCATCCATCCATGTCTCCTTCCATCCATCCATCCATGTCGCCATCCATCCATCCATCCATGTCTCCATCCATCCATCCATCCATCCATCCATGTCTCCTTCCATCCATCCATGTCTCCATCCATCCATCCATCCATCCATCCATCCATGTCTCCATCCATCCATCCATCCATTCATGTCTCCATCCATCCATGTCTCTATCCATCCACCCATGTCTCTATCCATGTCTCCATCCATCCATCCATCCATCCCTCCATCCATGTCTCCATCCATCCATCCATGTCTCCATCCATCCATCTATCCATGTCTCCATCCATCTATCCATCCACGTCTCCATCCATCCATCCATCCATCCATCCATCCATCCATGTCTCCATCCATCCATCCATCCATCCATGTCTCCATCCATCCATGTCTCTATCCACGTCTCCATCCATCCATCCATCCATCCATCCATCCATGTCTCCATCCATCCATCCATCCATCCATCCATGTCTCCATCCATCCATGTCTCTATCCACGTCTCCATCCATCCATCCACCCATCCCTTCCATCCATCCATCCATCCATGTGGGATTTGCCATCTTTTAAAGGCTGATTTAGACCTCTTGATTTATTTAGCTGCGTTCCTGAGACCCTCCTGAACAGATTTCACGAGTTGTACTTCCTGCCTCCTGGATCCTCTATGATTGCTCCTCTTATCTCATTCCGGGTAGATCGATCGTTGGTGTGCGCAGACGATTACATTGGAGTGTATATCAGCAGAGCAGAGATTGGTGTCAGTAGGGATGTGGATGGTATCAATTTATTTTTAGGAGCCCCATTGGGGGGCATTGGTGGAATACCAGGGGTTTAAACAGAGAGAGGGATTGAGGACAGAGCTTCCCTAGTCCCTTTCTTTGCAGCCTCACCTGTACTGAACAGTGACCGAATGGGAATAGTGGGATTAGTTGAGAAGCTTCCTGTTTTTTCACAAACTGAAGCATAGTAAACACAGTTTACTAAACAGTACTTCAGTTCAGAATGAACACAGGAGCGATCGGTACAGATCACTCATTGTGTTCATTCATTCATCCTAAAACATCCCCGCAGCAGCCAGCAGGAGAGGGAAGCTGGCAGCACTTCAGGGGAGAGACAGGGGATGCCAGGAAGCAGGGGAAATCAGCACCACACGGGGTGATTAGGGTGTGCCCAGGCACACTTAGCACACCCTGTGCACATGCCTAGGAGTTTGATAGAACTTGGTCCAGTGGTGGATCATCGATGGGTGCCGGGTGTTCACTGAACACGGGGGGTCCACTGTGACCCACACTGCACCCATCGATGATCCCCCAGGTGACAGTGGGGGATGATTGGTGCGGGGGTGGGGCCGGGGACAGTTACAGGTAAAAAAAAAAGAAAGAATTAAAAATACATTTCACAGTAAATTCACAATAAAGCATTGGAAAAAAAGAAAAAAAATGTAGAAAAAAATAAAATAATAAAAAGAAGCACTGACACCGTCCACTATCCCACTGACACCGTCCTCTACCCCACTGACACCGTCCACTACTCCACTGACACCGTCCACTATCCCGCTGACACCATCCACTACCCCACTGACACCGTCCACTACTCCACTGACACCGTCCACTACCCCACTGACACCATCCACTACTCCACTGACACCGTCCACTACTCCACTGACACCATCCACTACTCCACTGACACCGTCCACTACTCCACTGACACCGTCCACTACTCCACTGACACCGTCCACTACTCCACTGACACCGTCCACTACCCCACTGACACCATCCACTACTCCACTGACACCGTCCACTACTCCACTGACACCGTCCACTGCCCTACTGACACCGTCCACTGCCCCACTGACACCGTCCACTATCCCACTGACACCGTCCACTATCCCACTGACACCGTCCACTATCCCACTGACACCGTCCACTGCCCCACTGACACCGTCCACTACCCCACTGACACCGTCCACTATCCCACTGACACCGTCCACTACTCCACTGACACCGTCCACTACTCCACTGACACCGTCCACTACCCCGCTGACACCGTCCACTACCCCACTGACACCGTCCACTACTCCACTGACACCGTCCACTATCCCGCTGCCACCGTCCACTACCCTACTGACACCGTCCACTACTCCACTGACACCGTCCACTATCCCGCTGACACCGTCCACTATCCCGCGGATACCGTTCACTACCCCACTGACACTGTCCACTACTCCACTGACACCGTCCACTATCCCGCTGACACCGTCCACTATCCCACTGACACCGTCCACTACTCCGACACCGTCCACTACTCCACTGACACCGTCCACTATCCCGCTGACACCATCCACTACCCCACTGACACTGTCCACTATCCCACTGACACCGTCCACTACTCCACTGACACCGTCCACTATCCCGCTGACACCGTCCACTATCCCACTGACACCGTCCACTACTCCACTGACACCGTCCACTACTCCACTGACACCATCCACTACCCCACTGACACCGTCCACTATCCCACTGACACCGTCCACTACTCCACTGACACCGTCCACTATCCCGCTGACACCGTCCACTATCCCACTGACACTGTCCACTACTCCACTGACACCGTCCACTATCCCGCTGACACCGTCCACTATCCCGCGGATACCGTTCACTACCCCGCTGACACCATCCACTACCCCACTGACACCGTTCACTATCCCACTGACACCGTCCACTACTCCACTGACACCGTCCACTACTCCACTGACACCGTCCACTATCCCACTGACACCGTCCACTATCCCACTGACACCGTCCACTACTCCACTGACACCGTCCACTATCCCGCTGACACCGTCCACTATCCCACTGACACCGTCCACTACTCCACTGACACCGTCCACTATCCCGCTGACACCATCCACTACCCCACTGACACCGTCCACTACTCCACTGACACCGTCCACTACCCCACTGACACCATCCACTACTCCACTGACACCGTCCACTACTCCACTGACACCGTCCACTATCCCACTGACACCGTCCACTATCCCGCGGACACCGTCCACTACCCCGCTGACACCGTCCACTACCCCGCTGACACCGTCCACTACCCCGCTGACACCGTCCACTACCCCACTGACACCATCCACTACTCCACTGACACCGTCCACTACTCCACTGACACCATCCACTACTCCACTGACACCGTCCACTACTCCACTGACACCGTCCACTACTCCACTGACACCGTCCACTACTCCACTGACACCGTCCACTATCCCACTGACACCGTCCACTATCCCACTGACACCGTCCACTATCCTACTGACACCGTCCACTACCCCACTGACACCATCCACTACTCCACTGACACCGTCCACTACCCCACTGACACCGTCCACTACCCCACTGACACCGTCCACTATCCCACTGACACCGTCCACTACTCCACTGACACCGTCCACTACCCCACTGACACTGTCCACTATCCCACTGACACCGTCCACTACCCCACTGACACCGTCCACTATCCCACTGACACCGTCCACTACCCCACTGACACCGTCCACTACCCCGCTGACACCGTCCACTATCCCGCTGACACCATCCACTATCCCGCTGACACCATCCACTACCCCGCTGACACCGTCCACTACCCCGCTGACACCGTCCACTACCCCGCTGACACCGTCCACTACCCCGCTGACACCGTCCACTATCCCGCTGACACCGTCCACTACACCGCTGACACCGTCCACTATCCCGCTGACACCGTTCACTATCCCGCTGACACCGTCCACTATCCCGCTGACACCGTTCACTACCCCACTGACACCGTTCACTACCCCACTGACACCGTCCACTATCCCACTGACACCATCCACTACCCTACTGACACCGTCCACTACCCCACTGACACCGTTCACTACCCCACTGACACCGTTCACTACCCCACTGACACCGTCCACTATCCCACTGACACCATCCACTACCCTACTGACACCGTCCACTACCCCACTGACACCGTCCACTACCCTACTGACACTGTCCACTATCCCGCTGCCACCGTCCACTATCCCGCTGACACCATCCACTACCCCGCTGACACCGACCACTACCCCACTGACACCGTTCACTACCCTACTGACACCGTCCACTATCCCACTGACACCGTTCACTACTCTACTGACACCACCCACTACCCCACTGACACCGTCCACTATCCTACTGACACCGTTCACTACCCCGCTGACACCGTTCACTACCCCGCTGACACCATCCACTACCCCGCTGACACCGACCACTACCCCACTGACACCGACCACTACCCCACTGACACCGACCACTACCCCACTGACACGTCCACTATCCCACTGACACCGTCCACTACTCCACTGACACCGTCCACTATCCCGCTGACACCATCCACTACCCCGCTGACACCATCCACTACCCCGCTGACACCATCCACTACCCCGCTGACACCATCCACTACTCCACTGACACCGTCCACTACCCCACTGACACCGTCCACTACTCCACTGACACCGTCCACTACCCCACTGACACCGTCCACTACCCCGCTGACACCGTTCACTACCCCGCTGACACCGTCCACTATCCCGCTGACACCGTCCACTATCCCACTGACACCGTCCACTACTCCACTGACACCGTCCACTACTCCACTGACACCATCCACTACCCCACTGACACCGTCCACTACCCCACTGGCACCGTCCACTATCCCACTGACACCGTCCACTACTCCACTGACACCGTCCACTACCCCACTGACACCATCCACTACCCCACTGACACCGTCCACTATCCCACTGACACCGTCCACTACTCCACTGACACCGTCCACTACTCCACTGACACCGTCCACTACTCCACTGACACCGTCCACTATCCCGCGGACACCGTCCACTACCCCGCTGACACCGTCCACTACCCCGCTGACACCGTCCACTACTCCACTGACACCGTCCACTATCCCACTGACACGGTCCACTATCCCGCGGACACTGTTCACTACCCCGCTGACACCGTCCACTACCCCGCTGACACCGTCCACTACTCCACTGACACCGTCTACTATCCCGCTGACACCATCCACTATCCCGCGGACACCGTTCACTTTCCCGCTAACACCATCCACTACCCCGCTGACACCGTTCACTACCCCACTGACACCGTTCACTACCCCACTGACACCGTCCACTATCCCACTGACACCATCCACTACCCTACTGACACCGTCCACTACCCCACTGACACCGTCCACTACCCTACTGACACTGTCCACTATCCCGCTGCCACCGTCCACTATCCCGCTGACACCATCCACTACCCCGCTGACACCGACCACTACCCCACTGACACCGTTCACTACCCTACTGACACCGTCCACTATCCCACTGACACCGTTCACTACTCTACTGACACCACCCACTACCCCACTGACACCGTCCACTATCCTACTGACACCGTTCACTACCCCGCTGACACCGTTCACTACCCCACTGACACCATCCACTACCCCGCTGACACCGACCACTACCCCACTGACACCGACCACTACCCCACTGACACCGTCCACTACCCCACTGACACGTCCACTATCCCACTGACACCGTCCACTACTCCACTGACACCGTCCACTATCCCGCTGACACCATCCACTACCCCGCTGACACCATCCACTACCCCGCTGACACCATCCACTACCCCGCTGACACCATCCACTACCCCGCTGACACCATCCACTACTCCACTGACACCGTCCACTACCCCACTGACACCGTCCACTACTCCACTGACACCATCCACTACCCCACTGACACCGTCCACTACCCCGCTGACACCGTTCACTACCCCGCTGACACCGTCCACTATCCCGCTGACACCGTCCACTATCCCACTGACACCGTCCACTACTCCACTGACACCGTCCACTACTCCACTGACACCATCCACTACCCCACTGACACCGTCCACTACCCCACTGGCACCGTCCACTATCCCACTGACACCGTCCACTACTCCACTGACACCGTCCACTACCCCACTGACACCATCCACTATCCCACTGACACCGTCCACTATCCCACTGACACCGTCCACTACTCCACTGACACCGTCCACTACTCCACTGACACCGTCCACTATCCCGCGGACACCGTCCACTACCCCGCTGACACCGTCCACTACCCCGCTGACACCGTCCACTACTCCACTGACACCGTCCACTATCCCACTGACACGGTCCACTATCCCGCGGACACCGTTCACTACCCCGCTGACACCGTCCACTACCCCGCTGACACCGTCCACTACTCCACTGACACCGTCTACTATCCCGCTGACACCATCCACTATCCCGCGGACACCGTTCACTTTCCCGCTAACACCATCCACTACCCCACTGACACCGTTCACTATCCCACTGACACCGTCCACTATCCTACTGACACCGTCCACTACTCCACTGACACCGTCCACTACTCCACTGACACCGTCCACTATCCCACTGACACCGTCCACTACCCCACTGACACCGTCCACTATCCCACTGACACCGTCCACTACTCCACTGACACCGTCCACTATCCCGCTGACACCGTCCACTATCCCGCTGACACCGTCCACTACCCCGCTGACACCGTCCACTACCCCGCTGACACCGTCCACTATCCCGCTGACACCGTCCACTACCCCGCTGACACCGTCCACTACCCCGCTGACACCGTCCACTATCCCGCTGACACCGTCCACTATCCCGCTGACACCGTCCACTATCCCGCTGACACCGTCCACTACCCCGCTGACACCGTCCACTACCCCGCTGACACCGTCCACTATCCCGCTGACACCGTCCACTATCCCGCTGACACCGTCCACTACCCCGCTGACACCGTCCACTACCCCGCTGACACCGTCCACTATCCCGCTGACACCGTCCACTACACCGCTGACACCGTCCACTATCCCGCTGACACCGTCCACTACCCCGCTGACACCGTTCACTATCCCGCTGACACCGTCCACTATCCCGCTGACACCATCCACTACCCCGCTGACATGACACCGTCCCGCTGACACCGTCCACTACCCCGCTGACACCGTTCACTACCCCACTGACACCGTTCACTACCCCACTGACACCGTTCACTACCCCACTGACACCGTCCACTACCCCACTGACACGTCCACTATCCCACTGACACCGTCCACTACTCCACTGACACCGTCCACTATCCCGCTGACACCATCCACTACCCCGCTGACACCATCCACTACCCCGCTGACACCATCCACTACCCCGCTGACACCATCCACTACTCCACTGACACCGTCCACTACCCCACTGACACCGTCCACTACTCCACTGACACCATCCACTACCCCACTGACACCGTCCACTACCCCGCTGACACCGTTCACTACCCCGCTGACACCGTCCACTATCCCGCTGACACCGTCCACTATCCCACTGACACCGTCCACTACTCCACTGACACCGTCCACTACTCCACTGACACCATCCACTACCCCACTGACACCGTCCACTACCCCACTGGCACCGTCCACTATCCCACTGACACCGTCCACTACTCCACTGACACCGTCCACTACCCCACTGACACCATCCACTATCCCACTGACACCGTCCACTATCCCACTGACACCGTCCACTACTCCACTGACACCGTCCACTACTCCACTGACACCGTCCACTATCCCGCGGACACCGTCCACTACCCCGCTGACACCGTCCACTACCCCGCTGACACCGTCCACTACTCCACTGACACCGTCCACTATCCCACTGACACGGTCCACTATCCCGCGGACACCGTTCACTACCCCGCTGACACCGTCCACTACCCCGCTGACACCGTCCACTACTCCACTGACACCGTCTACTATCCCGCTGACACCATCCACTATCCCGCGGACACCGTTCACTTTCCCGCTAACACCATCCACTACCCCACTGACACCGTTCACTATCCCACTGACACCGTCCACTATCCTACTGACACCGTCCACTATCCTACTGACACCGTCCACTACTCCACTGACACCGTCCACTACTCCACTGACACCGTCCACTATCCCACTGACACCGTCCACTACCCCACTGACACCGTCCACTATCCCACTGACACCGTCCACTACTCCACTGACACCGTCCACTATCCCACTGACACCGTCCACTATCCCACTGACACCGTCCACTATCCCGCTGACACCGTCCACTACCCCGCTGACACCGTCCACTACCCCGCTGACACCGTCCACTACCCCGCTGACACCGTCCACTATCCCGCTGACACCGTCCACTATCCCGCTGACACCGTCCACTATCCCGCTGACACCGTCCACTACCCCGCTGACACCGTCCACTACCCCGCTGACACCGTCCACTACCCCGCTGACACCGTCCACTACCCCGCTGACACCGTCCACTACCCCGCTGACACCGTCCACTATCCCGCTGACACCGTCCACTACCCCGCTGACACCGTCCACTACCCCGCTGACACCGTCCACTATCCCGCTGACACCGTCCACTACACCGCTGACACCGTCCACTATCCCGCTGACACCGTCCACTACCCCGCTGACACCGTTCACTATCCCGCTGACACCGTCCACTATCCCGCTGACACCATCCACTACCCCGCTGACATGACACCGTCCCGCTGACACCGTCCACTACCCCGCTGACACCGTTCACTACCCCACTGACACCGTTCACTACCCCACTGACACCGTTCACTACCCCACTGACACCGTCCACTACCCTACTGACACCGTCCACTATCCCACTGACATGACACCGTCCCGCTGACACCGTCCACTACCCCGCTGACACCGTCCACTATCCCGCTGACACCATCCACTACCCCGCTGACATGACACCGTCCCGCTGACACCGTCCACTACCCCGCTGACACCGTTTACTACCCCACTGACACCGTTCACTACCCCACTGACACCGTTCACTATCCCACTGACACCATCCACTACCCTACTGACACCGTTCACTATCCCGCTGCCACCGTCCACTATCCCGCTGACACCGTCCACTGCCCCGCTGACACCATCCATTACTCCGCTGACACCATCCACTACCCCGCTGACACCGACCACTACCCCACTGACACCGTTCACTATCCCGCTGCCACCGTCCACTATCCCGCTGACACCGTCCACTACCCCGCTTACACCATCCATTACTCCGCTGACACCATCCACTACCCCACTGACACCGTTCACTACTCTACTGACACCATCCACTACCCCGCTGACACCGTTCACTACCCCGCTGACACCGTCCACTACCCCGCTGACACCGTCCACTACCCCGCTGACACCGACCACTACCCCGCTGACACCGACCACTACCCCACTGACACGTCCACTATCCCACTGACACCGTCCACTACTCCACTGACACCGTCCACTATCCCGCTGACACCATCCACTATCCCGCTGACACCGTCCACTACCCCGCTGACACCGTTCACTACCCCGCTGACACCGTTCACTACCCCGCTGACACCGTTCACTACCCCGCTGACACCGTTCACTACCCCGCTGACACCGTTCACTACCCTGCTGACACCATCCACTATCCCGCTGACACCATCCACTACCCCGCTGACACCGTCCACTACCCCGCTGACACCGTCCACTATCCCGCTGACACCGTCCACTACTCCACTGACACCATCCACTACCCCGCTGACACCGTCCACTACCCCACTGACACCGTCCACTACCCTACTGACACCATCCACTACCCCACTGACACCGTCCACTACCCCACTGACACCACCCACTATCCCACTGACATCGTTCACTACCCCGCTGACACCACCCACTATCCCACTGACATCGTTCACTACCCCGCTGACACCATCCACTACCCCGCTGACACCACCCACTACCCCACTGACACCGTCCACTACCCTACTGACACCGTCCACTACCCCACTGACACCGTCCAGTACCCCACTGACACCGTCCAGTACCCCACTGACACTGTCCACTATCCCACTGACACCGTCCACTATCCCACTGACACTGTCCACTACCTCCCTTACACCATCCACTATTCCGCTGACACCGTCCACTATTCCGCTGACACCGTCCACTACCCCGCTGACACCGTCCACTACCCCGCTGACACCGTCCACTACCCCGCTGACACCGTCCAGTACCCCACTGACACTGTCCACTATCCCACTGACACCGTCCACTACCCCACTGACACCGTCCACTACCCCACTGACACCGTCCACTACCCCACTGACACCGTCCACTACCCTACTGACACCGTCCAGTACCCCACTGACACTGTCCTGCACATACTACCCCCCGCTGTACACTCCGCACTGTACCTTCTCTATTTACCATCACCACATTCTGCACTATGTAATTATCTCAGACTCTAACCACACCCCTTTTAAGCCACGGCCAGTGTTGCCGCGGCACGCTGTACACTTTTTGTTTTTTTTGTTATTAAAGCTTAGAGCTCACTTTTGCACACGGCCCACTGATTTCATGATACGCCGCTGGATTGGTCAATAATTCCACTGAATGGAATCTGCATTCTGATTGGCTTTTCATGTAGTTCCTGACTCACATACAGATCTTCTATGTTGTTTTGTTAACAATCGATAATTAGCAAACAAGTCTTCGTACGCCGTATGTGCACAACGATTGATGGAAAAAACGCGCAGATTTAACTTGCATCGAATATTTTGGGCTTGTTGACACCGGAGATGTGCGTTTTTCTAACCTAAGTCTCTGCAAGGACACAGAGAACACAATCGTTCTGTAAATGCCTCGATCACTCCACAATGTCGGGTCACGTGAGGTTTTGTCTTCACATTTGCACGTGGCACTTTTGTTGTGGTGTGAATAGGACACATAGAAAACAATTGTTATCTTTGTTCCCTTGCAGACGAAGAAAACGCAGATCTCTGCACAAGGCCTAAGATGGTGAGAAGCAGGTATAAGACATTGCATTTTAAAATCGATCAAAACAAATATTAAACTCCAAAACAACTTCCTTCTATATTAAGAAATGGTGGTATGGATAGGTGACAGTGTCAGAAAAATGGCACCAACATCCCTACACATATAAGTAGACAAGTTATTTGGTGGGATTTTAAGGGTGTGAAGCAGAAAAGTTCATTGCGATACTCCAAAGGATAAAAGTAAAACAAAATTTATTACATGAAAGACAAGTTAAAAATATGGGCTATACATATAATACGCAGATACAATTTACACATCTAAACAGTAGATGGAAGAAGTGGTCACTCAACAATAACATGGAGTGACTTATCCCGACATGTTTCGCCTTTTACGGCTTCCTCAGGGGATGTTTTTTGAACAGTTAGATGTGATACTGCGACCTGATGTTAGCCAAATGGAAAACGGACAGTGGGTGGTATAAAGAGTAAACTGACCAAAGAAGCCCAGAACAGGGTAAAACAGGCGGTATATTTAACCAAGCTAGGTCTATAAATGGGCCAAAGGTGCCGGAATTTAAAGAATGTCACAGCATGGCAGCCCTTGTAGTGTCTGACGGACAGATTTAACTTGCATAGAATATTTTGGGCTTGTTGACACCGGAGATGTGCGTTTTTCTAACCTAGGTCTCTGCAAGGACACAGAGAACACAATTGTTTTGTAAATGCCTCGTTCAGTCCACAATGTCCGGTCACGTGAGGTTTTGTCTTCACATTTCCACGTGGCACTATTGTTGTGGTGTGAATAGGACACATAGGAAACAATTGTTATCTTTGTGCCCTTGCAGACAGCGGAAAACGCACATCTCTGCACAAGGCCTAAGATGGTGAAAAGCAGGTATGAGACATTGCATTTTAAAATCGATTAAAACAAATATAATGCCACGTACACACGACCGGACTTTCCGTCAGAATAGACTCCGACGGTCTTTCCAATGGAGTTCTGCTGAAACGGACTTGCCTACACATGATCACACCAAAGTCTGATCGTTTAGAACGCAATGACGTACGACGGGACTAGAAAAATGAAGTTCATAGCCAATAGCTGCCCTTGCGTTGTTTTTGGCATACAGATGATCGGTTTTCCCGATAGTAACTGATTCCGTCGGAAAAATTTGAAACATGTTCTATTTCTAGGTCCGTCAGAATTTTGGAAAGAAAAAGTCAGATGAAGCCCACACACGTTCAGAATGTCCTTTTCTGCCGGAAAGTCCGGTCGTGTGTACGTGGTATTGAACTACAAAACAACTTCCTTCTATGTTTCTGAGCCCTGCTGAGCTTCTAAATATTCTTCAACTTCTTTATTGCGAGCTTATGATTTTCACCCATCCATTCCCATGATAAACGGTGTCCTCACATACGCTGAATGCGGCACGAACTGGCTCTGTGAAGGTGGTGGTGAAAGTGTACAAGTGCCTCATTGGGTTCCTCTTCTCGTAAAAGGTCAGTTGGCCGGCCTCAAAGTCCAGATGTATTCTCAACCTGTTACATGAACTCTTCAGAGGCAATGGTGTAACCCTGCTGTCGTGGACTACAGAATACACATTATCAGACCTGTACAAACACCAGGACTTCTTGTTATTTCCAATCCACGAGGATACACCCCTCCTGTCTATACTGGGGTAGCACACCCCGACCATCCACCACCCTGCTGAGCTCACCTCCACGTCCCAGTAATGTCTCCCCGAGGACAGGTTCTTGACACTCATCACCTGGCTACACTCAAAACTTTCCAGAGTTTGGAGGTACTTTTGTTTTTGTGAATAGCTAGCAGTTTTCATATCATCTGATATATCAACGTTATCTCCAGCGGTGTTAATGTCCAGTAATATGGCAGAAGGTTCATGCATGGAGAACCATATGTCTGAGCCCAATAACAAACTTGATAGGCCTGTGCATAAGGTCTTTAAGATCCCACCCTCATCAAAGTCTTTCACAGCGTTGTCCTTGTCAGAGTCTCTCTCTCTTTCTTTATTTCTCTCCTTGAAAAAGTCACTTCTGTCAACATCTTCTAGGAAAGACAATGGATCAGTGGTGTCACATAGTTTTTGTATCTGACACATCTTCTGGACCATCTTCTTCTTCTCTATTTCCAGCTGCCAGATTATGTTGGAGACCGACTTTGAGATTTGCTGTTCCTGCTTGGAGATCTCACCCAGCACCTTATTTTCTAATTTATCCAGCTGCCTTCTGATTCCACTGATCAAGGCGACAACTTTCACAATTACGGAGGCTGTTGTGTCTTCCACGTTCCGGTTATGGTCCTTCAGACTCTGGACTCTTTTCTCAGCCTCCTGTCTCTCCAAGCTTACTTTCTCTAAAAGGTTTCTCAGCTTCTCCTTCTTCTTTCTCGACACCTCATCCAGTGGTTCCACCGGGTGTCCAATGTGTTCTCCAACCAGGTGGCAGGTGGCACAGATACAGGTGGAGTCCTGGGCACAGTAATAAGCCAAGGTCTTCTTGTGCGCAGGGCATACATGCTTCCCCAGAGAAGGAATGGGTGCTTCTAACGTGTGCTCCACAGTTTTGTTATGTTTCCTCAGATGATCGTCACACATGGAGATCTCACACGTGAGGCAGGACTTCACAGCAGGGACAGGAGAGTCACAATAAGTACAGAAGACCTCATTCTCTTCCTGCTCTCTGAAAGCCTCTGCTATATTATGCAGCCTCAGGTTTCGTTTCAGTTCAGGCCTCCTCTGGTACGTCTTCATACATTCAGGGCATTTGTTTGTCCTTATATACTCCTGATGTTCCCATGTCCGTGTGATACAGTCCCGGCAGAAGCTGTGTCCACAAGGCAGGGTCACCGGATCCGTATAGATCTCCATACAGATGGAGCAAAGGAGCTCGGCTTTCAGATCGGCAGACGCCATTGTCTAACCCAGGAAGTAACTCGGCCCTCGGCACGTTTCCTCCTCTTACAAGTTACATTGCGGGATGGGCAAAATCCATTAACCCTCCAACATCCCAAGTTGTGTCTGGATATTCTATAAATCCGGAAAAGTTCCAGGAGATGATAAACACCGAAGAAAATAAAAGAGAAAAACAACCTAAAAAAAAGTTTTTGATTCAAATTTAAAAAAAATGATTTGCATGTTATAAAGATAAAATCAAACAAAATGGTTAAAGAAGGACTCTGATAATGGAAACCCTCATTTAATGCCATTTAGTTTGTGTATCTTAAAAATGCCTTTACTGTTCTTTTTTTATTTTTTTATAAATTCATTATTTTGCCCTCATTTCCTCTTTTGCTGCATATCAATGCTGCTGATCTCCTGCAGCCTCTTTGCATCAATCTCCAGTCTGTATGCACTGTAACCATGACTACATGGGATTTCTCTGGTTGGGTTTCCTGATAGTGACAACAGCAAATCACACCGTGTAATGTGTGGAGAAATGATTATTTGCAACGTCCGTCCAAAGTCTTCAGCAGCTGTGGGGCAAACAGCTTTAGACTCAGCTAAAGGAGAGTTAATAGGCTCTGCTGAGACTTGTAGTTCCTTTTCAGAAATGTCATTTTTTAAATGCATCATCAGCAGGTACAACATCGCTACACATAGCATTAGAGGCTTGATTGTCACTGGACACACTTTCTACATTTCTCATGGTGTTAGATGACACAAAAACAGATTCATCCCCTGCTTGGGGCTTGACATTATCAGGCACATTATCTGTTATGTCCTCATCACCAAACACCAGAAGATCACCCCGCACAGGAGACTCCATTACCTGGATGGTCCTCAGCATGCCTCCTGAGTCCTGAGGGGTCAGAACTGGGGGTCTCCTCCTCCACCTTTGTCATCCTTCCAAACCTTTGCTCATTGCTAAACTTCTCCTTGAAGGGCCCATCTCTGCCTTCCATCATGGCCACAATGGTCTCCTGGTGTTCCACACGGACTTTAGCCAGTTGGATCTCCGGATCCATGGATCCACGTCTCTGGCTATGCAAGCCCTCACGCTGTCTTCTCAGGCGCTTCACCTCCGCTCTGAGCTTGTACAGCTTGTCTCTCTCCTTATTCAGGACCTTAATCCCGGCCACCACTCGCTCCCGGATGGCCCCGGAACCTTCATCTTCACCAGGGGCAGAGAGATCCCCAGCCATGGCTTGTACAGGGGCAGGTATGTTACCTGATGGCCCAGGAGATGGCTGGGAGCCTCCAGCAGGAGAGACCCCGCTGTCCTCCATGGCTTCCCCAGAAAGGGGCCAGGAGAGCTGGGAGAGATTTCACCACCAGTCCCCTCTCACACCGATCACCTGGAGGAGCTTCAGAGACACCTTCCTCCTGACACACCTGTGCTCCAATGATGGGTGGGACACTATTCCTCCCACTGACACCAATGATGGGGAACTATTCCTCCCACTGATACCAATGATGGGGCACTATTCCTCCCACTAACAATGATGGGGCACTATTCCTCCCACTGATACCAATGATGGGACACTATTCCTCCCACTGACACCAATGATGGGGCACTATTCCTCCCACTGACACCAATGATGGGACACTATTCCCCCCACTGATACCAATGATGGGACACTATTCCTCCCACTGATACCAATGATGGGACACTATTCCCCCCACTGATACCAATGATGGGGCACTATTCCTCCCACTGATACTAATGATGGGACACTATTCCTCCCACTGACACCAATGATGGGGCACTATTCCTCCCACTGACACCAATGATGGGACACTATTCCCCCCACTGATACCAATGATGGGACACTATTCCTCCCACTGATACCAATGATGGGGCACTATTCCCCCCACTGATACCAATGATGGGACACTATTCCTCCCACTGACACCAATGATGGGGCACTATTCCTCCCACTGACACCAATGATGGGACACTATTCCTCCCACTGATACCAATGATAGGACACTATTCCTCCCACTGATACCAATGATAGGACACTATTCCTCCCACTGACACCAATGATGGGGCACTATTCCTCCCACTGACACCAATGATGGGACACTATTCCTCCCACTGATACCAATGATAGGACACTATTCCTCCACTGACACCAATGATGGGACACTATTCCTCCACTGACACCAATGATGGGGCACTATTCCTCCCACTGATACCAATGATGGGACACTATTCCTCCCACTGACACCAATGATGGGACACTATTCCTCCCACTGATACCAATGATAGGACACTATTCCTCCCACTGATACCAATGATAGGACACTATTCCTTCCACTGATACCAATGATGGGGCACTATTCCTCCACTGACACCAATGATGGGGCACTATTCCTCCCACTGACACCAATGATGGGGCACTATTCCTCCCACTGACACCAATGATGGGACACTATTCCTCCCACTGATACCAATGATAGGACACTATTCCTCCCACTGATACCAATGATAGGACACTATTCCTTCCACTGATACCAATGATGGGGCACTATTCCTCCACTGACACCAATGATGGGACACTATTCCTCCCACTGACACCAATGATGGGGCACTATTCCTCCCACTGACACCAATGATGGGGCACTATTCCTCCCACTGATACCAATGATGGGACACTATTCCTCCCACTGATACCAATGATGGGACACTATTCCTCCCACTGATACCAATGATGGGGCACTATTCCTCCCACTGATACCAATGATGGGGCACTATTCCTCCCACTGATACCAATGATGGGGCACTATTCCTCCCACTGATACCAATGATGGGGCACTATTCCTCCCACTGACACCAATGATGGGGCACTATTCCTCCCACTGACACCAATAATGGGGCACTATTCCTCCCACTGATACCAATGATGGGGCACTATTCCTCCCACTGACACCAATGATGGGGCACTATTCCTCCCACTGATACCAATGATGGGGCACTATTCCTTCCACTGATACCAATGATGGGGCACTATTCCTCCACTGACACCAATGATGGGACACTATTCCTCCCACTGATACCAATGATGGGACACTATTCCTCCCACTGATACCAATGATGGGGCACTATTCCTCCCACTGATACCAATGATGGGACACTATTCCTCCCACTGATACCAATGATAGGACACTATTCCTTCCACTGATACCAATGATGGGACACTATTCCTCCCACTGATACCAATGATGGGGCACTATTCCTCCCACTGATACCAATGATGGGGCACTATTCCTCCCACTGACACCAATGATGGGGCACTATTCCTCCCACTGATACTAATGATGGGGCACTATTCCTCCCACTGACACCAATGATGGGGCACTATTCCTCCCACTGACACCAATGATGGGGCACTATTCCTCCCACTGACACCAATGATGGGGCACTATTCCTCCCACTGACACCAATGATGGGGCACTATTCCTCCCACTGATACCAATGATGGGACACTATTCCTCCCACTGCTACCAATGATGGGACACTATTCCCCCCACTGATACCAATGATGGGACACTATTCCTCCCACTGATACCAATGATGGGACACTATTCCTCCCACTGATACCAATGATGGGGCACTATTCCTTCCACTGATACCAATGATGGGGCACTATTCCTCCCACTGACATCAATGATGGGGCACTATTCCTCCCACTGATACCAATGATGGGACACTATTCCTCCCACTGATACCAATGATGGGGCACTATTCCTCCCACTGATACCAATGATGGGACACTATTCCTCCCACTGATACCAATGATGGGGCACTATTCCTCCCACTGATACCAATGATGGGACACTATTCCTCCCACTGATACCAATGATGGGACACTATTCCTCCCACTGACATCAATGATGGGGCACTATTCCATCCACTGACACCAATGATGGGGCACTATTCCTCCCACTGATACCAATGATGGGGCACTATTCCTCCCACTGACACCAATGATGGGGCACTATTCCTCCCACTGACAATGGTGGGACATTTTGTATGCCCTCTGGCCATAGTCCGGCCTCCTCTGAAGTCTGAAGGACAGTAAACTGGCCCTTTGTTTAGAGACCCCTGTTATTGGCAGATATAGAATACAAAAATGAATGGAGCTCTGTGATCATTAATAAATTATTAAACATATTTTTAAATGCAAGCAGTGTAAGTATGTGAATATGACCCACTATCAGCCTCTAGCAGTCCTGTACAGCAGAGCTCAGACTGAGAGAAAGAAGCCGCACAAAGAGCCGCTCAGGTCATGTGAAGCATGCTGATAGGAGGAGACGGCGGAGTGACGGTGAGATGAGCTCATCACTGTGCCTCTTCTCCCTTCAGTCCCAGGCTGGGGGCCGGTCCACAGGAAGTATGTCGAAGGATTCTGGTCATCAAACTGGGGACATCTAGTGGTAGAAAAACAGTACTGCAGGTGGAATCTTTGGCTTGAAGGTGAATATTGCAGCAAAAGCTGGTTTTGTTCATTTATATTATAATTATTATTTATTTTTGTCTTGTTATCTTTGGATGGAGTTCTGCTTTAAGGAACAGCTGAGAAATGGAATAGAAGGATTTTTATTGACATTTGGAGAAATTTCCCCGACACTTCCTGACCCGATGACCTCTAACCCCTCCCCCACTCACCCCAAAAACACATAATAACAATCTTCTGATGGGCTTTATTGTCCTCTAGAATATTGAATAGAGAAAAGTGAGGAAGTCGTGGATGAGATTTCATATCATACAATGAATCATATATATTGGTGCATAGAGTCCATAGGTATGTGATGTCATATGGGGAACGTATATATATCGTATACATTGTATCCATGACACAAAAAGATGTTTTCTGACACACTAGTAATTTATGTTCTAAATAAAATAAGTCCTGAGAAATATATAAGACCAGGAAGTGTAAAGAAATGATGATAGAAGATCCACCACGGCTCTTAAAGGGGCATACCGGAGAGATTGGGCACAGATCGGTATACACCCACTGTGCCAATCAAGCTTGTAAAAGTGGGGATCCCCCAGATATCTGTTCATATAAACACAAATCCAGGTCACCCGGGTACTGGCAAGGAATATATATGGCAAGGAGGGCAGATCCAATCAGGCATCCCGCCTGCCGCTCCACTCCGCGCCAATCCAACAACGCTCCGCGCTACCCGGGTGACCTGGATTTGTGTTTATATGAACAGATATCTGGGGGATCCCCACTTTTACAAGCTTGATTGGCACAGTGGGTGTATACCGATCTGTGCCCAATCTCTCCGGTATGCCCCTTTAAGAGCCGTGGTGGATCTTCTATCATCATTTCTTTACACTTCCTGGTCTTATATATTTCTCAGGACTTATTTTATTTAGAACATAAATTACTAGTGTGTCAGAAAACATCTTTTTGTGTCATGGATACAATGTATACGATATATATACGTTCCCCATATGACATCACATACCTATGGACTCTATGCACCAATATATATGATTCATTGTATGATATGAAATCTCATCCACGACTTCCTCACTTTTCTCTATTCAGTTTTATTTACAGGATTAGATCATTTGTTTGTATTGTCTGCGCGATATTTACACATATTTTTCTTTGTCCTCTATAATAACCCGAAACCGTCTGATCATGGAGGGTAATGTTTAAAATCTGGACCAGGACTGGGCTTAGTATGGACACCAGAACCTGACCGGTGTTATAGAGAAAAGAGGATCTAGTGTCACATGGTCACCCCTGACCTCTGACCTCTGCCCTCCCCTCCCCCCATGTGCCTTGTACACTCACCATGTAAATGGTTTTCTAGCTGTATTTATTATAAGTGCAACAGCGACATCTTGTGGTGAGTTTGGAATATAACCGCATAATGCACAAATGTTGCTCCATCAAACCTTGGGGGGGGGGGGGGGTTATTTTATTTATTTTTAGACAGAATTTAGGAGATTGTTCGTTTTAATTTAGCAGCTTGGCCTCTTAGTGTGTTTTAGTACTTAGTACTTGTTCTAGAATCCGATTGTTCTATTTCAGTAACCTGATTTTTCAGTAGTTTTTTTTTTTTTTTTTGCACATTTTCTTTTATATTTTCTTTTAACAATTAATGGCATCTAAAGCACGGCGCACGCTTGCAGCAAAACGTGCGTTTCCTTTGTGTTTTGTTGCACATTCAGAAAACACGAAGTGTGAATGGAGCTTTAGGGCTCATTTATGTAAGCTTTGCTCTATGAACAGCAATATAGATTTGTATCGCTCTTCTGGGAGCATTTGGCAGGAGGTGGGGAGTCATTGTATTACCTCCTCATCACCTGTTCCAACCCCCAAAATTCTATCGTTCTTGCAGGGCGGTTG
>JBBHAA010004021.1:0-34882 GCA_037953035.1 Aquarana catesbeiana | reverse complement strand
AAAATGCGTTGCGGCTTTGCTGCAATCAATCGATACATTTTGCGGCAGTGGCGGCAAACCGCAAATCTTGTAGGCCAATAGTGAGCAGGGGCTTCTTTTGGGTGCTAAGCTTTGTGCGTTGCGGTTTGATGCACAATTTATCGCAGCGAAACCTCCCCGCATTTGTGTACCTTTTAAAAATAAATGGCATCCGAACATGCGTTTTGTGATTGCAGTGCGATTTGATATAGAGGGCAGAATGGCAACAATTCTGTCTGTGATCCCAAAACGCCAAATGTGAACGGAGCCTAAAATAGCGGTGCAGTTTTGCCCGCGATTATCACACGATAAATCGCACAGCAATCACGGCAAACTTCAACTCGTGCAGCTTGTCGCCCAAAAAAAGGAGCAGGAGCTTTGCATGTCTAGGATTGGCGCACAATTTATGCGTGATAATTGCGGCCAAACTGCATTTTGGGATCCTGGGAAGAATTGCTGTGATCCTGCCCGCAATCTCAAATCGCACTGCAATCGCAAAACACTTGTTCGGGTGCCAATCATTTTCAATAAACATTGTGCGGTTGCGCTGTGATAAATCGTGCGGCAATCGCGGCAAACCACAACGTGTGAAGCTTTCCGCCCGAAAGAAGCTCTTACTCCTTTTTTGGGTGGCAAGCTCCGCCCATAATTCACAATCCGATGTCTCAGGAAGTGTACAGAGAGGACAAACGTTTATATTTTGTAGATCTGGATGGAGGGGGGAAGATTAGATCCTCTGTCGGGTTTTTATTGCTGTCTGGGGAGATTCGCCTCTATGTGTCCTGGTGTCACTGAGACAAAAAGTGTTGGGAAATCTTATCAGTTGTCACCAGAACAGGAAGTGAGAAGAAATCTTCCAATGGAGACGCTGGTCTGTGAAGAAGTCCCCACCCCCCACTTCCTGTTGTGTCTCAGGGACAGGAAGGAAAATAAAAATTCTCCTCAATGGGACACAGACAGCAAAACAGAAACTGACAGCTTTACCCTCCCCCACTCCCCCCCCAAGACCACATCACTCCAGGGCTGCCCGGACAGGTCTCCCCAATACAGGTGGGTGATATTTGGGGTGCAGAGGGTGATAACTTTGGAGGGATAGGAGTGCTAGGGATGACAGTATTGGGGTGATGATAGTATTGGGGTGATGATAGTATTGGGGTGATGATAGTATTGGGTGATGACAGTATTGGGGTGATGATATTGGGGTGATGATAGTATTGGGGTGATGATATTGGGGTGATGATAGTATTGGGGCGATGACAGTATTGGGGCGATGACAGTATTGGGGTGATGATAGTATTGGGGTGATGATAGTATTGGGGTGATGACAGTATTGGGGTGATGATATTGGGGTGATGATAGTATTGGGGTGATGATATTGGGGCGATGGACAGTATTGGGGCGATGACAGTATTGGGGCGATGACAGTATTGGGGTGATGATAGTATTGGGGTGATGATAGTTTTGGGGTGATGACAGTATTGGGGTGATGATATTGAGGTGTAGGAGGTTATAGTATTTGGGTGATGATTTGTTGGCTGTAGGAAGTTATAGAATTGGGGTGATATTTGGGGTGTAGGAGGTGATAATATTGGGGTGTAGGGATAATATTAGGGATAATATAGTATTGGGGTGATTATATTTGGGGGTCTCACCAGTTCCCGGAGCCGATGACGGTGACTCTGAGCGGTGCCATCCTCGGATCTCTCCGCTCTACACCCGCCGGGTGATGTGTGCGCAGGCAGTTCTATTCCCGGTAATGTGTCCTCGGTGATGTATGCCTTGCCCGCTGCTTTGCGTCCTCAGCTCTGTGCCCGGTGATGTGCCCGCTGCTCTGTGCCCGGTAATGTGCCCGCTGCTCTGTGCCCGGTGATGTGCCCGCTGCTCTGTGCCCGGTGATGTGCCCGCTGCTCTGTGCCCGGTGATGTGCCCGGTGATCGGGTCTCTCTTCCTCTCTCGGTGCGGTAGGTGACAGCTCTGTCCGGATACTGAAATCTGATTTGATTAAAGAGTCTTGGGGGCGGAGCTCTCTGTGCAATTTTAATTAGAAGACGCCACTGACACCCCAATATATATATCAGTGTACCCCAACTTTGCCCCATTTCCTCACTGACACCCCAATATATATATATCAGTCAGTGTACCCCAACTGTGCCCCATTTCCTCACTGACACCCCAATATATATATCAGTCAGTGTACCCCAACTGAGCCCCATTTCCTCACTGACACCCCAATATATATATCAGTCAGTGTACCCCAACTGTGCCCCATTCCCTAGCTGACACCCCAATATATATATCAGTCAGTGTACCCCAACTGAGCCCCATTTCCTCACTGACACCCCAATATATATATCAGTCAGTGTACCCCAACTGAGCCCCATTTCCTCACTGACACCCCAATATATATATCAGTCAGTGTACCCCAACTGTGCCCCATTCCCTAGCTGACACCCCAATATATATATCAGTCAGTGTACCCCAACTGTGCCCCATTCCCTAGCTGACACCCCAATATATATATCAGTCAGTGTACCCCAACACTGCCCCATTTCCTCACTAACACCCCAATATATATATATATCAGTCAGTGTACCCCAACACTGCCCCATTTCCTCACTGACACCCCAATATATATATCAGTGTACCCCAACTGAGCCCCATTCCTCCACAGACACTCCAATATTTATATACCATTGTACCCCAACTGTGCCCCATTTCCTCACTAACACCCCAATATATATATATCAGTCAGTGTACCCCAACTGTGCCCCATTCCCTCGCTGACACCCCAATATCTATATCAGTCAGTGTACCCCAACACTGCCCCATTTCCTCACTGACACCCCAATATATATATATATCAGTGTACCCCAACTGTGCCCCATTCCCTCACTGACACCCCAATATATATATATCTGTGTACCCCAACTGTGTGCCATTCCCTCACTGACACCCCAATAGATAGATAGATAGATAGATAGATAGATAGATAGATAGATAGATAGATAGATAGATAGATAGATAGATAGATAGATAGATATCAGTGTACCCCAACTGTGCCCCGTCTCCCCCACTGACACCACAATATATATATATATCAGTGTACCCCAACTGTTTCCCTGTCCCCCACTAATACCCCAATATATATATCAATGTGCCCCAACTGTGCCCCATCCCCCCACAGACACCCCAATATTTATATATCAGTGTACCCCAACTGTGCCCCCAATCTCCACTAATACCCCAATATATATATCAGTGTGCCCCCATCCGTCCACAGACACCCCAATGTTTATATATCAGTGTACCCCAACTGTGCCCCCAATCTCCACTAATACCCCAATATATATATCAGTGTACCCCAACTGTGCCCCCATCCCCCCCACAGACACTCCAATATTTATATATCAGTGTACCCCAACTGTGCCCCCATCCCCCCCACAGACACTCCAATATTTATATATCAGTGTACCCCAACTGAGCCCCATTCACTCATTGACACCCCAACATATATCAGTGTGCCCCTATCCCTCCCACTGATACCCCAAGATATATCAGTGTACCCCATCCCCAACTGCCCCCCTCCCCACTGACACCCCAATATATATCAGTGTACCCACAACTGTGTCCCCCACCGCCACCCCCACCCCCCCACCCCCTTTGACACACCAACATATGGCAGTTTACCCTAACTGTGCACCCTTCCCCCACTGACACCCCAATATCTGATACACCATAAGTGAACCCTCAACATGACCCAAGTAAATCCCCAATATTTATATACAGCCGATATTTGTATTTCTTTATTTAGTGGAAGATTCCTATTCAGGTCTGGACTGATAATCAGGCAGCTCCAGCTTTCTTCAGAAAGACAAATCTCACTATTCCTGCTGAGTAGTCAGCAGTGGAAATCACAGCCATTGTTGCTCCTTGTATATAAATCTTTATCAGGAATCTGCATGGAGTCAGTAGCTGTACACACCACATATCATTTCTGCCCAGGGGGAATGTAACA
This sequence comes from Aquarana catesbeiana, assembly GCA_037953035.1. Taxonomy (NCBI): domain Eukaryota; kingdom Metazoa; phylum Chordata; class Amphibia; order Anura; family Ranidae; genus Aquarana; species Aquarana catesbeiana. Next base: position 30,849 of record JBBHAA010004021.1, on the reverse strand, counting down.
TTGTAATCCAAATGCTGCAGACTTGGCAATGACATGTTTCTTTGTCTGCAGAGCAAGGGAACTGCTGCAGGTCCCTCTGCTCTTCTCCTAGGACAGGCACCGGCTGGGTGACACCATAGAGGGCGGGTCACCCCTGGCACAGAGAGAACATGGTGGTCACATGAGGAGACCGCGTGACTCCAGAAACAGAGAAGTGCTTGCACAATCCATGAAACCACAGCCAGGAAACTGAGAACCAGGCCCCCTCCCCCACTACTGTGTATCCATATACTGTCCCTACATCTATATACTCTACTGTGTATCCATATACCTCCCCTACATCTATATACTCTACTGTATATCCATATACCTCCCCTACATCTATATACTCTATTGTATATCCATATACCTTCCCTACATCTATATACTTTACTGTGTATCCATATACCTCCCCTACATCTATATACTCTACTGTATATCCATATACCTTCCCTCCATCTATATACTTTACTGTGTATCCATATACCTTCCCTACATCTATATACTTTACTGTGTATCCATATACCTCCCCTACATCTATATACTCTACTGTATATCCATATACCTCCCCTACATCTATATACTCTACTGTATATCCATATACCTCCCCTACATCTATATACTCTACTGTATATCTATATACCTTCCCTACATCTATATACTCTACTGTATATCCATATACCTTCCCTCCATCTATATACTTTACTGTGTATCCATATACCTTCCCTACATCTATATACTTTACTGTGTATCCATATAAATCCCCTACATCTATATACTCTACTGTATATCCATATACCTTCCCTACATCTATATACTTTACTGTGTATCCATATACCTCCCCCACATCTATATACTCTACTATGTATCCACATACCTCCCCTACATCTATATACTCTACTGTATATCCATATACCTCCCCTACATCTATATACTCTACTGTATATCTATATACCTTCCCTACATCTATATACTCTACTGTGTATCCATATACCTCTCCTACATCCATATGCTATACTGTGTATCTATATACCTTCCCTACATCTGTATACTCTACTGTGTATCTATATACCTTCCCTACATCTGTATACTCTACTGTGTATCTATATACCTTCCCTACATCTATATACCCTACTGTTTATCTATATACCTCCCCTACATCTGTATGCTCTACTGTGTATCTATATACCTTCCCTACATATATATACTCTACTATGTATCTATACACCTTCCCTACATCTATATACACTGCTGTTTATCCATATACCTCCCCTACATATATATACTCTACTGTATATCCATAAACCTTCCCTACATCTATATACTCTACTGTATATCCATATACTGTCCCTACATCTATATACTCTACTGTATATCCATATACCTCCCCTACATCTATATACTCTACTGTATATCTATATACCTTCCCTACATCTATATACTCTACTGTATATCCATATACCTTCCCTCCATCTATATACTTTACTGTGTATCCATATACCTTCCCTACATCTATATACTTTACTGTGTATCCATATAAATCCCCTACATCTATATACTCTACTGTATATCCATATACCTTCCCTACATCTATATACTTTACTGTGTATCCATATACCTCCCCCACATCTATATACTCTACTATGTATCCACATACCTCCCCTACATCTATATACTCTACTGTATATCCATATACCTTCCCTACATCTATATACTCTACTGTATATCTATATACCTTCCCTACATCTATATACTCTACTGTGTATCCATATACCTCTCCTACATCTATATACTCTACTGTATATCCATATACCTACCCTACATCTATATACTCTACTGTGTATCCATATACCTCCCCTACATCTATATACTCTACTATGTATCCATATACCTTCCCTACATCTATATACTCTACTGTGTATCTATATACCTTCCCTACATCTATATACTCTACTGTATATCCATATACCTTCCCTACATCTATTTACTCTACTATGTATCCATATACCTTCCCTACATCTATATACTCTACTGTGTATCCATATACCTCTCCTACATCCATATGCTATACTGTGTATCTATATACCTTCCCTACATCTGTATACTCTACTGTGTATCTATATACCTTCCCTACATCTGTATACTCTACTGTGTATCTATATACCTTCCCTACATCTATATACCCTACTGTTTATCTATATACCTCCCCTACATCTGTATGCTCTACTGTGTATCTATATACCTTCCCTACATATATATACTCTACTATGTATCTATACACCTTCCCTACATCTATATACACTGCTGTTTATCCATATACCTCCCCTACATATATATACTCTACTGTATATCCATAAACCTTCCCTACATCTATATACTCTACTGTGTATCCATATACTGTCCCTACATCTATATACTCTACTGTATATCCATATACCTCCCCTACATCTATATACTCTACTGTATATCCATATACCTCCCCTACATCTGTATACTCTACTGTATATCCATATACTGTCCCTACATCTATATACTCTACTGTATATCCATATACCTCCCCTACATCTATATACTCTGCTGTATATCCATATACTGTCCCTACATCTATATACTCTACTGTATATCCATATACCTTCCCTACATCTATATACTCTACTGTGTATCTATATACCTTCCCTACATCTATATACACTGCTGTGTATCCATATACAACCCCCACCCCCACAGCACCCCTTATCCAGAACTAGAAATAAAATGTCTGGGTTGACAATTCATTTTGAAGCCTCATTCCAGCTCTGCACTCACAGTATGTCCTCCCTCAACCTGGAGGACTGAGGACATCTTGTGGCAGAGAGGAGGTCCTGCAGGGTACAGCTCTGGAGAGGAGGTGACTGTTGCTGCTGAAGATGCTTTTTTTTGTTATTAGACAGGTGGGGGCCCAATTTAGGGAAAAGAACCTAAAGTTGGGCTTTTACTTCACCTAACATGTGAGCAATTAAGGAATGTTGGGAAACATCAAAGCCAGAAAGTTGGGAGGACAGAAAACGATGACATCACTGAGCTCCTGTCACTCCATCAATAACTGATCCGATAATTCTTCCTGAAATGTCTACAAACATAAATAACACAAAAGGTGCACCATCCTCATTGTATGTCCTGAAATGGATATTGAGAAAGATATATTTTCTTAAGAAGTGTAATTATATTGCCATCTCAGACAGAGGGGTGTGATAAATACTACAAGCTGGGGGGGGGGGGGGGTACAGGCACAAAGTGAGACCAGATGCCAGAGGGGTTTGGGCACAATAAACACTACAGGCTGGGAGCATGGGGGCAAAAAAAACACCGGCCATCAGAAGGGTATAGGTGTGATAACTACTATAAGCTGTCAGTGCTGGGGGGGGTCCTTGACACTGATTCCATCAACCCCCCCCCCCCCAGCATTGCTACTGATCACAACCCCCTACCCCCTTCCAAAGCATTCCCGATTTCTGTCTATTGATGGGTCCCCTCGCCTCCCCAGTCCATGGTGTGCAGGCAGTGAGGAGATGATGTGCTGTAACCTTTAGCAACCAATCAGTGAGCAGTAATGATGTGCACTAACCTCTTGCAACCAATCATTGAGCGGTAAGGATATGCAGTAACCTCTAGCAACCAATCAGTTTGCAGTAATAATGTGCAGTAACCTCTAGCAACCAATTAGTGAGGGGTAAAGATCTCCAGTAACCTCTAGAAACCAATCAGTGAGCAGTATTGATGCACAGTATTCTCCAGCAACCAATCAACAAGCAGAAGTCATGTGCTGTAACCTCTAGCAAATAATCAGTGAGACATAATGTGTGCTGTAACCTCTAGCAGCCAGTCAGTGAGCGGTAATGATACACTGCAAACCAATCGCTGCCTAAACTCATTCAGTAAACCGATATTTTTTTTATGTCTCAGAGCAGGTGGAGAACGAAATTGCATGGGGGAGGGGGGTCCAAGAAAATGTTTGTCCAGAGTTCAAGCAATATTAAAGACGGCCCTGGCGATACCTCATTGCCCAGGATATTTGTTTGGTAGACAAACAGAAGAGAAGAGCGCACGGGCTCTGGTGCAATAAATAAAAAAACAGATAAAATTGCACTCACAAGCAAAGAAATAGTTTATCAATCATATCTCCCCACCATGGCACTGTGCACCAAAGTCCTTGCACCGCCCCTAATAGGAGCTCCAGCTGACAGAGTGGATATGGCGGCAGTCCTGGACCGAATGCTGCCGCTATGTTTGATCACATCTTTGTTTGGTAGCCATACATACAGTATTATGATGGTCACCATAGCGCCCGCTGATACTTTGGTGAATTACTGTATGGACTGCGCTGGGTTATCTGATTACGTGACGCAAAAACCAACAAATGCTAAGAGGGTGCGGGCACAAGAAGTACTACAGGCTAGGGGGGTGTGGGCATAAAAACCACCAGACATCAGAAGGGCATGTGCAGGGCTGGCCCAAGACATTGTGCTGCCTGGGTCCAAAAATTAAATGCTGCCCCCCCCCCCCCCCAAAAAAAAAAAATCAGTGCCACCAAAAAGGCCCTGCATTATTTTATATCATGATAATTAAAACTAAAATTACATTTATCAGGAAGTCAGATTTACATGTAACAGCACCTTGTCTATATGCAAAATTATACGACATACCATTATGTTCAATTCCAAGGGGCGGGCTAGGGTAGTATATGGACAGGCTAGGGTAGTATATGGGCAGGCTAGGGTAGTATACAGACAGGCTAGGGTAGTATACAGACGGGCTAGGGTAGTATATAGACAGACTAGGGTAGTATATGTACAGGCTAGGGTAGTATAGGGGCAGGCTAGGGCAGTATATGGACAGGCTAGGGTAGTAAATAGACAGGCTAGGACAGTATAGGGGTGGGCTAGGGTAGTATAAGGGCAGAATAGGGGCGGGCTAGGGTAGTATATGGACAGGCTAGGATAGTATATAGACAGGTTAGGGTAGTATATAGACAGGCTAGGGTAGTATATAGACAGGCTAGGGTAGTATATGGACAGGCTAGGGTAGTATATAGACAGGCTAGGGTAGTATATGGACAGGCTAGGGTAGTATAGGGGCAGGCGGAGCAGCCCGGGGTGGGGGGGGGGGGGGCAGTTGTCATCATGACACACAAAACTGCTGGAAAAAAAATCTTGGTTGTCAAATTGCTGGGTAAATAGAAGGAGAGGCGGCCATGGTTCAGTTTGCTGCCCCTCTCAAAGGGCTGCCTGGGTCCAATGGACCCACTGGGACCCACTGTAGGGCCAGCCCTGGATATGTGCATAATAGATATTACAGGCTGGGGGCAGGTAAAGGAACACAATCCATCAGATACCAGCAGGCATGGGCACAATATATACTACAGAGTGAGGTGTGCAGGCACAAAAACACCAGAAGCCAACAAGGTATGTAAATACTACAGGATAGGGGTTATGGGCACAATAAATATTAGAGGCTAGGAGGGTGAAGGTACAAAAAAAACACCAGATTTCAGCAATAAATACTAAGGCGAGGTGGGAAAAGGGCTCATAAACCACCAGTTGCCAGAATGGTATGGGCACAATAAATACTACAGACGAGGGATGTGTGGGCACAAAAACAGCAGATGGCAGAAGGGTGCGGGCACATCCTATATGGGAGATGTTGCTGTGCTGGATGTATTTCCTCTTTTTGCACGTTAATCATTTTACCATTTTTGTGTCATTTTTTATCCATTTTCTCCCACAGATCGCTGGTTTATAAACCCCTGATCCATTTATTATGGAATACGGGCCCCCAAATTCCACCTATATCTGGAGTCCCTATATAAATAAATAGATAGTACCCCCCCTCCCCCATTGGTGCCCCCCTATGAATCAAAGTGTAATATCACTCCAAGTGTCTCCTCAGGAAGTACAATGTATCCAAATCCCTCCAATAGAAATGTGTCTAATAACCAGAACAATGCTCTGAACAAAAGTGCAAAAATACTCCAAAATAGACTAAAAGTTGCAAAATGTAATCTTGTGGTTTCTCTCCAGAAATCTACACCAGCTCCCCACTGATACCCCAATATCTATCAGTGTACCCCTCTACACCTACTGACACCCCAATATCAGTTTCTTTCTATCAATGTACTTCATCTGTACCCCTTTCCTCCCAACGAAACCCCAATATCTAAATGTTCCTATCAGTGTACCCCACCTGTACCACAATGCCTACATTGCCACTCTCATATCTGTCCTATCCCCTGTCTCCCCAACATCTCTGTATTCCTATCAGTGTACCCCAATCCCCCCCCCCCCCTGCTGATTCCCAACAACTGTATATTACTATTCGTGTACTCCAGCTGCCCTTTTTCCCCACACAGACACCCCAATATCTGTAAATTCCTATACGTATACCCCAGCTGTTCTCCCAGCCCCCCCCCACTGACTCCCCAAATTCTATATATTTCTTTCAATGTACCCCATCTGCCCCCTCTATCCTTCCCCACTGACACCCCAATATTTGTATATTCCTAATAATGAACCCCAACAGTCCCCATATCCCTCACTGACACCCCAATATTTGTACAGTATATTACTACCAGTGTACCCCAACTGTACCACTACCCCCCCACTGATACCCCAATTATTGTATATTACTATCAGTGAACACCAACTGCACCTCTACCCCCCCCCCACACTGAAACCCCAATCTGTATATTGCTATCAGTGTATCCCAACTGTCCCTCTATGCCCCCCCCCAGACACCTCAATATCTGTATATTCCTAGCATTGTACCCCAGATGTCCCCCTATCCTCCCATGGATGCCCCAATATCTTTAAATTCCTATCAGTAAACGCCAGCTGACCCCAATCCCCCCACTGACACCCCATTATCTGTAAAGGTATTTTTAGTATACCCCAGCGGCTCCCCTATCCCTTCACTAACACCCCAATATGTGTATAATTTTATCAGTGTACCCCAGCTGTCCCTCTATATCCTCATTGCCACCCAAATATCTGTATGTTTCTTACAGTGTACCCCAGATATCCCTGTATCTGTTCACTTACACCCCATTATCTGTATATTACTATCAGTGTACCCCAACTGTCCCTTTATATCCTCACTGACACCCCAATATCTGCATGTGTTTATCAGTCAGTGTACCCCAACTGTCCCCCTATCCCCTCACTGACACCCCATTATCTGTATATTACTATCAGTGTACCTCAACTGTCCCCCTATCCCCTCACTGACACCCCATTATCTGTATATTACTATCAGTGTACCCCAACTGTCCCCCTATCCCCTCACTGACACCCCATTATCTGTATATTATTATCAGTGTACCTCAACTGTCCCCCTATCCCCTCACTGACACCCCATTATCTGTATATTACTATCAGTGTACCCCAACTGTCCCCCTATCCCCTCACTGACACCCCATTATCTGTATATTATTATCAGTGTACCCCAACTGTCCCCCTATCCCCTCACTGACACCCCATTATCTGTATATTACTATCAGTGTACCCCAACTGTCCCCCTATCCCCTCACTGACACCCCATTATCTGTATATTATTATCAGTGTACCCCAACTGTCCCCCTATCCCCTCACTGACACCCCATTATCTGTATATTACTATCAGTGTACCCCAACTGTCCCCCTATCCCCTCACTGACACCCCATTATCTGTATATTATTATCAGTGTACCTCAACTGTCTCCCTATCCCCTCACTGACACCCCATTATCTGTATATTACTATCAGTGTACCCCAACTGTCCTCCTATCCCCTCACTGACACCCCATTATCTGTATATTATTATCAGTGTACCACAACTGTCCCCCTATCCCCTCACTGACACCCCATTATCTGTATATTACTATCAGTGTACCCCAACTGTCCCCCTATCCCCTCACTGACACCCCATTATATGTATATTACTATCAGTGTACCCCAACTGTCCCCCTATCCCCTCACTGACACCCCATTATCTGTATATTACTATCAGTGTAACCCTTCCTATATATACAGCCAAAACTGGATATGAATAAATCCAAAATTTAAACTTGGGGTCACGCTTCTGATATCCACACCAACCAGCCCCTGGAATTTTGGAACTTTTCCAGTTAATTTTTGAATATTTTTGTACTTTTTCCAGAGGATTATCGGGGGGGCGAGACATTTATATTGGGGGATTCTGATACATTTTAGTGGGGGAGACACATGGAGTGTGATACGTTGTAAATTGTATCTAAACCTGAGAACAGAAATGTCACATATTACAGATTGCCTGGTATTCGATGTGCGATCACATTTGTTTTCATTTTTATGTTACATTTCCTCCATTATTCTCCTTCCAGTAACACACTTCCTGTCCCAGGGTGACAACACTTCCTGTTCTGTATCACGGGAGGAGCAGTGTTGTCACCCATGGACAGGAAATGTTCTAGGACTACAGGCCATATTCCTCTTTCCTAATTACGATAACATAAGGAGGGAGGTGTTGTATAGTCTGTCAAGGAAAATGGGAGTAATGTAACTGATAAGAGTCAGCCCAGGCAGAGCGCACAGGAAGTTACCAGCCCACTGGATTTCTGGCAGGATCAACAGATACTTTTTTTGCACTTATCAAACCCATATAAAAACATTTCCACTGGGATATTTCGCAGACCAAATGTGGGGGGGAAATAAGAGAAGATGGTTGTTGGGGTATACAGTATATACTGTACTTTAATGGGATATATATACTGGGGGGAGCAGGAGGGGAGGGGGAGGGGTTGGTGTTACTATATTTCTGTACAATAAAAGATCCAAATGGAAAGATCTGGGATACAAATGTATCTATTGTTAGGATATATTCTGGAGAGCGCTCTGTCCCATATACAGGAGATTCTTCCCATTCCTGGGTGTGGGTGGAGTTCTGCGGGATTTTGTGTTCTACAGCTGATCATATTGGACCAGAAACCAGGAGCCCAATAATCCAGGCCCTCCAAAGTCCAGGTCCCCCATAATCCAGGCCCTCCAAAGTCCAGGTCCCCCAAAATCCAGGCCCTCCAAAGTTCAGGTCCCCCATAATCCAGGCCCTCCAAAGTCCAGGTCCCCCAAAATCCAGGCCCTCCAAAGTCCAGGTCCCCCATAATCCAGGCCCTCCAAAGTCCAGGTCCCCCATAATCCAGGCCCTCCAAAGTTCATGTCCCCCATAATCCAGGCCATCCAAAGTCCAGGTCCCCCATAATCCAGGCCCTCCAAAGTCCAGTTCCCCCATAATCCAGGCCCCTCATATTCCAGGCCCTCCTTATTCCGTGCCCTCCAGAATTCCAGGTCCCCTATATTCTGGGCCCTCCATATTCCAGTTCCCCTATATCCTGGGCCCTACATATTCCAGGTCCTCCATTTTCCAGGTCCCCCATATTCCAAGACCTCCATATTCCGGGCTATCCATATTCCAGGTCCCCCATACTCCAAGTCCTCCATATTCCAGGCCCTCCATATTCCGTGTCCCCCATATTCCAAGTCCTCCATATTCCAGGCCCTCCATATTCCGGGCTATCCATATTCCGGCCCTTCATATTCCAGGTCCTTCATATTCCAGCCCCTCCATATTCCGGGACCTCCATATTCCACGTCCCTCATATTCCAGCCCCTCCATATTCCAGGCTACCCATATTCCAGGTTCCCCATATTCCAATTCCTCCATTTTCCAGGCCCTCCATATTCCGGGCCCTCCATAGTCTGGGCGTTCCATATTCCAGGTCCTTCATATTCCAGCCCCTCCATATTTTGGGACCTCCATATTCCACGTCCCCCATATTCCAGCCCCTCCATATTCCGGAACCTCCATATTCCAGGTCCCCCATATTTCGGCCCCTCCGGAATTCCAGTTCCCCCATATTCGAGGTCCCCTATATTCCAGGACCTCCATATTCCAGGTCCCCCATATTCCAGGCCCTCCATATTCCAGGTCCCCTATATTCCAGGACCTCCATATTCCAGAACCCCCATATTCCGGGCCCTCCATATTCCAGGTCCCCTATATTTCAGGACCTCCATATTCCAGGTCCTCCATATTCCAGGTCCCTTATATTCCGGGTCCTCCATATTCCGGCCCTCCGGAATTCCAGTTCCCCCATATTCCAGCCACTCCATATTCCAGGTCCCCCATATTCCGGCCCCTCCATATTCTGGGTCCTCCATATTCCGGGCCTCCGGAATTCCAGTTCCCCCATATTCGGGCCCCTCCATATTCCAGGTCCCCTATATTCCAGGACCTCCATATTCCAGGTCCCCCATATTCCGGGCCCTCCATATTCCAGGTCTTCTATATTCCAGGACCTCCATATTCCAGGCCCCCTATATTTTGGGACCTCCATATTCCAGGTCCTCCATATGCCAGGTGCCTTATTTTCCGGGTCCTCCATATTCCGGCCCTCCGGAATTCCAGTTCCCCCATATTCCAGGTCCCCTATATTCCAGGACCTCCATATTCCAGGTCCCCTATATTCCAGGCCCTCCATAGTCCAGGTCCCCTATATTCCAGGTCCCCCATATTCAGGGCCCTCCATATTCCAGGTCCCCTATATTCCAGGTCCCCCATATTCAGACCCCTCCATATTCTGGGTCCTCCATATTCCGGCCCTCCGGAATTCAAGTTCCCCCATATTTGGGCCCCTCCATATTCCAGGACCTCCATATTCCAGGTCCCCCATATTCTGGGCCCTCCATATTCCAGGTCCCCCATATTTCGGGACCTCCATATTCCACGTCCCTTATATTCCAGGTCCACCATATTCCGGCCCTCCGGAATTCCAGTTCCCCCATATTCCAGACCCTACATATTTCAGGTGCCCCATATTCTAGAGGAAATATGGAGGGGTCTGTGGGGGGATATCGGTGATTCTCTCATTTTATGGTTGGGGTGGATTGAAGTTGGCTGAGAATTGTACAGTGTGCGCTCAGTGTAGAGGATGAACATGACAGTCCGGATGAATCTCCATCATCAGCCCCGCGTGTGTCACCCCCATATTTGGTGGGATCCCCAATATTTCAGGTTCCCCACATACCATATCCCTCATACTCTGGGCCCTCCAAATTCCAGGTCCCCCATATTCTGGGCCCCCTGATTCCCCTAAATTCCAGGTCCCTGATATTCCATGTCCCCCATTTTCTGGGCCCTCCATATCCCAGGTCCCTCTCTCTGTTTATTATAAATCTGATCCTTTTCCCCTCCCCCTGGGGAGCTCTGCACCAATCACTGATAACTTGGTGGAGTTATTAGCTGAAACGGGGAATTCGCTCCTCACAGGCTCCGCCCACCGACTGGCAAAATCTGCCAGGAACCAACATGGCGTCTTCCATGGCCTCGTCGCTGGCGACCCGTGACCCGGAAGTGACGGAGGAGCTGTGGCCCATCCTGGGGGAAGCCGAGGAGGAGACATGGAGAGAGCGGGGGAGAAACACCGAGCCTGAGAGAGAGAGGAGACCCCCCAAAATACGGAGACCCCCCCATCTACAGACCTCCAGAGAGAGAGAGGTGCCCCCCATCTACAGACCTCCAGAGAGAGAGAGGTGCCCCCCATCTACAGACCTCCAGAGAGAGAGGTGCCCCCCATCTACAGACCTCCAGAGAGAGAGGTGCCCCCCGAATATAAAGACCCCCCATCTACAGACCTCCAGAGAGAGAGGAGAACCCCCAATATAGAGACCCCCCATCTATATACCCCTAGAGAGAGAGAGGTGCCCCCCAATATAGAGACCCCCCATCTACAGACCTCCAGAGAGAGGAGAACCCCCCCATCTACAGACCTCCAGAGAGAGGAGAACCCCCCATCTACAGACCTCCAGAGAGAGAGAGGTGCCCCCCAATATAGAGACCCCCCATCTACAGACCTCCAGAGAGAGGAGAACCCCCCCATCTACAGACCTCCAGAGAGAGAGAGGTGCCCCCCAATATAGAGACCCCCCATCTACAGACCTCCAGAGAGAGGAGAACCCCCCCATCTACAGACCTCCAGAGAGAGAGAGGTGCCCCCCAATATAGAGACCCCCCATCTACAGACCTCCAGAGAGAGGAGAACCCCCCATCTACAGACCTCCAGAGAGAGAGAGGTGCCCCCCAATATAGAGACCCCCCATCTACAGACCTCCAGAGAGAGGAGAACCCCCCATCTACAGACCTCCAGAGAGAGAGAGGTGCCCCCCAATATAGAGACCCCCCATCTACAGACCTCCAGAGAGAGGAGAACCCCCCCATCTACAGACCTCCAGAGAGAGAGAGGTGCCCCCCAATATAGAGACCCCCCATCTACAGACCTCCAGAGAGAGGAGAACCCCCCATCTACAGACCTCCAGAGAGAGGAGAACCCCCCATCTACAGACCTCCAGAGAGAGAGAGGTGCCCCCCAATATAGAGACCCCCCATCTACAGACCTCCAGAGAGAGGAGAACCCCCCCATCTACAGACCTCCAGAGAGAGAGAGGTGCCCCCCAATATAGAGACCCCCCCATCTACAGACCCCCAGAGAGAGAGAGGTGCCCCCCGAATATAGAGACCCCCCATCTACAGACCTCCAGACAGAGAGAGGTGCCCCCCAATAAAGAGACCCCCCCCATCTATATACCCCTAGAGAGAGAGAACCCCCAAAATACTGAGACCCCCAATATAGAGACCCCCCTTCAATATACCCCTAGAGAGAGAGAGAAGAACCCCCAAAATACTGAGACCCCCATCTATATACCTCCAGAGAGAGGTGCCCCCCAATATAGAGACCCCCCCCAAATACAGACCTCCAGAGAGAGGAGAACCCCCAATATAGCGACCCCCCCTTCTATATACCCCTAGAGAGAGGAAAACCCCCGAAATACTGAGACCCCCCCATCTACAGACCTCCAGAGACAGAAGTACACCCCCACATATAGAGACCCCCATATAAAGACCCCCAGAGAGAGGTGCACACCTCATCCACATACCCCTCTATACAGACACCCCACATCCACTTACCCCCCCCCCCCCGTATAGGAGACCTGCCCCCCACCCCTGTATAAGCTCCCCCCCATCAATATACTCATACTGACCCCCCTTTTATACGGACACCCCACATACTGACCCCCACACCCCCCTCTATATACCTGAACCCCCCCCCCACCAATACATGACCATATAGTGCCCCCTCTTGTATACACCTCTGACCCCTCGGTGACCCCCGTATTCTCTATACATGCTGCCCACCTTCTCTCTCTTTGTATAGCCCACCCAGTGCAGGAATCTGCCCCCCCCCCTCCCCCAGCACCATACATAGAGAGACCCGCCCACAGACTGTCAGCTCTTGTGTCCCCCCCCAACCACAGATCTCAGGAAGTGTGACCACCATCGGGACCGCCGTCTGATGTATCTACCAGAGGAGTGACCCCGGAGAGAGAGCGCTCCCCCCGGTGACCCCCACCATGCAGGGTGACGCCGCCATGAAGGCCTCCGATAGTGACGGCAAGCTGGACGCGGCTCCTAGTCCGCATAACAACCGAGGGCCCCCCCGGGGAGTCAGCAAGGCCTGGCAGTACAGGTGAGGAGGGGGGGAGGGGAGGCAGGAGACCGCACTGTCGTGTCTGTTACTGGATCCGCCCCCAGAAAGGGGGAGGGGGGAATCTGCTGTGTGATGACCGGGGCTCTGGATGCTGATTGGTTGTCTGTCTGTACCTGACATGTGGTCGGTGTTGTACTCTGCTACATCAGTGTCAGCGCCATTGTACACACCACCCGTACTGAACCAAATGTCAGTTTGTGAAATTTTAAATAAAGCTGGGAAAAAAAAGTTGCAATGAACTCTGAAGGATGATCTCAGACACTCCGAGGTGAAACGCGTCAGCCGGGAGAGTCCTACGTAATTGTCTGGATTAATAAAGCTGTTACAAGATGCTGACATCATTTCTCATCATTGCTTCTCTATGCAATGCAGGCGGATCATGGCTGGTGGGAGGGGCCAGCAGGGGCTGTACATATCTTCCTGAAAACATCCCAGCCCCTCCCCCCGTCCTCAGTACTCCTCCCAGGAGCCCCCAGTCCTGATGTAAGCAGTGGGAGGAGTTATGCAAATTTCACAATGCCTTGATAGGTGGGTGTCAGTCTGGTAGAAGTGGGCGTTCTTAGGCAGGCTGTATTTGCATAGATAACGCCCACATGTGATGCTGAGCCGCCGTGATTGACAGACCTGAAATCCGATGAATAAAGGGGGCGGTGCCAGGGACAGGGTCCTCTGATTTGTACATATACAGTGGGGGGAGGGGGGAAATCGTCTGATCGTCTCCCCTGCAGATGGTGTAAGTTTTGCTCCCTTACATAGAAATGAAGGGTCTATAATTTTTATTATAGGTGTATTTTATATGATAGAGACAGAATATCAACCAAAAATCCAGAAATGATACAAATGTTATAACTGGAGTTGCAGTTCAGTGAGTAAAATAAGTATTTGATCCCCAAGCAAAACATGACATAGTAGTTGGTGGAGAAACCCTTGTTGGTGATCACAGAGGTCAGACGTTCCTTGTAGGTGGTGATCACAGAGGTCAGATGTTCCTTGTAGGTGGTGATCACAGAGGTCAGACGTTTCTTGTAGGTGGTGATCACAGAGGTCAGACGTTCCTTGTAGGTGGTGATCACAGAGATCAGACGTTCCTTGTAGGTGGTGATCACAGAGGTCAGACGTTCCTTGTAGGTGGTGATCACAGAGGTCAGACGTTCCTTGTAGTTGGTGATCACAGAGATCAGACGTTCCTTGTAGGTGGTGATCACAGAGGTCAGACGTTTCTTGTAGGTGGTGATCACAGAGATCAGACGTTTCTTGTAGTTGGTGATCACAGAGATCAGACGTTCCTTGTAGTTGGTGATCACAGAGGTCAGACGTTCCTTGTAGGTGGTGATCACAGAGGTCAGACGTTTCTTGTAGGTGGTGATCAGAGAGGTCAGATGTTTCTTGTAGGTGGTGATCACAGAGGTCAGATGTTTCTTGTAGGTGGTGATCACAGAGGTCAGACGTTTCTTGTAGGTGGTGATCAGAGAGGTCAGACGTTCCTTGTAGGTGGTGATCACAGAGGTCAGACGTTTCTTGTAGGTGGTGATCAGAGAGGTCAGACGTTCCTTGTAGTTGGTGATCACAGAGATCAGACGTTTCTTGTAGGTGGTGATCACAGAGGTCAGACGTTTCTTGTAGGTGGTGATCACAGAGGTCAGACGTTCCTTGTAGGTGGTGATCACAGAGATCAGACGTTTCTTGTAGATGGTGATCACAGAGATCAGACGTTTCTTGTAGGTGGTGATCACAGAGGTCAGACGTTCCTTGTAGGTGGTGATCACAGAGGTCAGACGTTCCTTGTAGGTGGTGATCACAGAGGTCAGACGTTCCTTGTAGGTGGTGATCACAGAGGTCAGACGTTCCTTGTAGGTGGTGATCACAGAGGTCAGACGTTCCTTGTAGGTGGTGATCACAGAGGTCAGACGTTCCTTGTAGGTGGTGATCACAGAGGTCAGACGTTTCTTGTAGGTGGTGATCACAGAGGTCAGACGTTTCTTGTAGGTGGTGATCACAGAGGTCAGACGTTTCTTGTAGGTGGTGATCACAGAGGTCAGACGTTTCTTGTAGGTGGTGATCACAGAGGTCAGACGTTTCTTGTAGGTGGTGATCACAGAGGTCAGACGTTTCTTGTAGGTGGTGATCACAGAGGTCAGACGTTTCTTGTAGGTGGTGATCACAGAGGTCAGACGTTCCTTGTAGGTGGTGATCACAGAGGTCAGACGTTTCTTGTAGTTGGTGATCACAGAGGTGAGACGTTTCTTGTAGTTGGTGATCAGGTTTGCACACATCTCCGGAGGGATTTTGTCTTCTTTACAGATCTTCTCTAAATCCTGAAGGTTTCTTGGCAACTCGAAGTTTCAGCTCCTCCATACATTTTCTATAGGATTAAGGTCTGGAGACTGGCTAGACCACTCCATGACCTTCATGTGCTTCTTCTTGAGCCACTCCTTTGTTGCCTTGGCGGTATGTTTGGGGTCGTTGTCATGCTGGAAGACCCATCCACGACCCATCTTCCGTGTTCTGTCTGAGGGAAGAAGGTTCTCCTCCAAGATCTTACAATACATGGCCCCGTCCATTGGACCCTCAATGTGGCAAAGTCGCACCTATGATAAAAATGATAGACCCTTCATTTCTTTGTAAGTGGGCAAAACTTACACAATCTGCAGGAGAGACAATCATTATTTTCCCCCACTGTAGCCTATTGGCTCCCTTCCTGTCTCCGCCCACACATCAGACACCATAAGTGTGGTCTCGGCAGGCGGTCATTGTGTGCATACAGAGGGTGTTGATATGACCGGTCCTCTTCACTCTGCATGTGACTCAGGGCTCACAGTCTGCCATCGGCGGGAGGAATGACACTTAGGTGACACCATGGAGGTCACACGGTGCGGAGTGTCTCCGTCACATAATGAAGAGTCCATAGATACTCTGCAAACACATTGTGTCCTCCTCCCGACAACCAATCAGAAGCTCTCAGACCGCCTCCTATGTATGGAGAGCACCTTCAGTTTCTTCTTCTGGATCCTCAGAATAAAACACACATGGAGTGCTCTGGGGGGAGAACTCTTCTATACCCGGCTCTGTGTGTGGAGTGCTCTGGGGGGGAGATCTCTCCTATACCCGGCTCTGTGTGTGGAGAACTCTTCTATACCCGGCTCTGTGTGTGGAGAACTCTTCTATACCCGGCTCTGTGTGCGGAGTGCTCTGGGGGGAGATCTCTCCTATACCCGGCTCTGTGTGCGGAGTGCTCTGTGTGTGGAGAACTCTTCTATACTCGGCTCTGTGTGCGGAGTGCTCTGGGGGGGAGATCTCTCCTATACCCGGCTCTGTGTGCGGAGTGCTCTGTGTGTGGAGAACTCTTCTATGCTCGGCTCTGTGTGTGGAGTGCTCTGGGGGGAGATCTCTCCTATACCCGGCTCTGTGTGCGGAGTGCTCTGGGGGTAGATCTCTCCTATACCCGGCTCTGTGTGTGGAGTGCTCTGGGGGGGGGGAGATCTCTCCTATACCCGGCTCTGTGTGTGGAGAACTCTTCTATACCCGGCTCTGTGTGCGGAGTGCTCTGGGGGGGAGATCTCTCCTATACCCGGCTCTGTGTGCGGAGTGCTCTGGGGGGAGATCTCTTCTATACCCGGCTCTGTGTGCGGAGTGCTCTGGGGGGAGATCTCTCCTATACCCGGCTCTGTGTGCGGAGTGCTCTGGGGGGAGATTTCTCCTATACCCGGCTCTGTGTGCGGAGTGCTCTGGGGGGAGATCTCTCCTATACCCGGCTCTGTGTGCGGAGTGCTCTGGGGGGAGATCTCTCCTATACCCGGCTCTGTGTGCGGAGTGCTCTGTGTGTGGAGAACTCTTCTATACTCGGCTCTGTGTGTGGAGTGCTCTGGGGGGAGATCTCTCCTATACCCGGCTCTGTGTGCGGAGTGCTCTGGGGGGGGGGAGATCTCTCCTATACCCGGCTCTGTGTGTGGAGAACTCTTCTATACCCGGCTCTGTGTGCGGAGTGCTCTGGGGGGAGATCTCTCCTATACCCGGCTCTGTGTGCGGAGTGCTCTGGGGGGGGGGAGAACTCTTCTATACCCGGCTCTGTGTGTGGAGAACTCTTCTATACTCGGCTCTGTGTGCGGAGTGCTCTGGGGGGAGATCTCTTCTATACCCGGCTCTGTGTGCGGAGTGCTCTGGGGGGAGATCTCTCCTATACCCGGCTCTGTGTGCGGAGTGCTCTGGGGGGAGATTTCTCCTATACCCGGCTCTGTGTGCGGAGTGCTCTGGGGGGAGATCTCTCCTATACCCGGCTCTGTGTGCGGAGTGCTCTGGGGGGAGATCTCTCCTATACCCGGCTCTGTGTGCGGAGAACTCTTCTATACCCGGCTCTGGGGGGTGAACTCTCCTATACCCGGCTCTGTGTGTGGAGAACTCTTCTATACCCGGCTCTGTGTGCGGAGTGCTCTGGGGGTAGATCTCTCCTATACCCGGCTCTGTGTGTGGAGTGCTCTGGGGGGAGAACTCTTCTATACTCGGCTCTGTGTGTGGAGTGCTCTGGGGGGAGATCTCTCCTATACCCGGCTCTGTGTGCGGAGTGCTCTGAGGGTAGATCTCTCCTATACCCGGCTCTGTGTGTGGAGTGCTCTGGGGGGGGGAGAACTCTTCTATACCCGGCTCTGTGTGTGGAGAACTCTTCTATACTCGGCTCTGTGTGCGGAGTGCTCTGGGGGGAGATCTCTTCTATACCCGGCTCTGTGTGCGGAGTGCTCTGGGGGGAGATTTCTCCTATACCCGGCTCTGTGTGCGGAGTGCTCTGGGGGTAGATCTCTCCTATACCCGGCTCTGTGTGCGGAGTGCTCTGGGGGGAGATCTCTCCTATACCCGGCTCTGTGTGCGGAGTGCTCTGGGGGGAGATCTCTCCTATACCCGGCTCTGTGTGCGGAGAACTCTTCTATACCCGGCTCTGGGGGGTGAACTCTCCTATACCCGGCTCTGTGTGTGGAGAACTCTTCTATACCCGGCTCTGTGTGCGGAGTGCTCTGGGGGGAGATTTCTTCTATACCCGGCTCTGTGTGCGGAGTGGGCTTGAATGGAGGAGAAGATTCGGATGCAGCACACCGGATGTAGTCAAAAAATTTTCACTTTATTGAAAAAATGGGATCATCAAAATAACAAGACTGTCATGCAGAAAGTACAGATAAGCTGACGCGTTTCGCACTCTGGAGAACTCTTCTATACCCGGCTCTGTGTGCGGAGTGCTCTGGGGGGAGAACTCTTCTATACCCGGCTCTGTGTGCGGAGAACTCTTCTATACCCGGCTCTGTGTGCGGAGTGCTCTGGGGGGAGAACTCTTCTATACCCGGCTCTGTGTGCGGAGTGCTCTGGGGGGAGATCTCTTCTATACCCGGCTCTGTGTGCAGAGTGCTCTGGGGGGAGATCTCTTCTATACCCGGCTGTGTGTGCGGAGTGCTCTGGGGGGAGATCTCTCCTATACCCGGCTCTGTGTGTGGAGTGCTCTGGGGGGAGAACTCTCCTATACCCGGCTCTGTGTGCGGAGTGCTCTGGGGGGAGATCTCTCCTATACCCGGCTATACGGAGTGCTCTGGGGGTGAGTGTATACAAACCCCCCATACTGTCAGTAGGGGGAGCTCTTGTTACATTGTATCTCTGTTTTCATCCTCTCATATTGACAGGTCCTCCTGTGAATTGTGTCCTGGATTCTGATTGGTTGGGGTTGGAGGAGTCGCTCTGTCCACCTCTGCAGACTCCATTAATATTTAACACGTTATCTGACCGGTCCGGCCGCGTCCAGAGCGCGAGGTGCGCCATTAATCATTTATGACACCGGCCAGACCGGAGGGGAAATATTAAACCGCTGGCAGTGAGGAATTCTGATTGGTTGGGGGGAATTTTACATCCATCAGCTGATGATCGGTCACATGACCCTTCTCAGGCGTCACTCCGCTTTATCTTCCAGCTGCTGAACAGCGGCAGTTATTACCCTCAGCAGAATGTTTCCTGAGGAACGCGCCTGAAAGTGGAACTGTTCTTGTTTCCCTAACAACCAGATTTCCTTCCATATCTCTGGTCTTGGCACGTGATTGGTTGGTGAGAGGAACAAGAACAGTTCTGTGTGTTTTATTATTTGTTTTTTTTTCTTTTACAAAATTTAAGATTTGATTTGAAATGGGCGGAGCACAGAATGATGAGGGGGGGTGGGGTAAGGTGATTTAGATTGCTCTGTTCTCCGCCAGTCCCTGCTGAGACAGTCAAATTTTTGATCCATGTATGGCCGGCTTAGGCCGGGGCTGGACAATTCCCGGTCACAGGATTGGGACTGAAAACAACCTCTCTGGTGACGGGGTCAGCGGTGTCACTGAGCTCCATTGTGACCAGCCTGTGCTTCCCATTCATCCCTGTTGTATGCAGTGTTTCTGGGTGCCACTGGGTGTCGCTGTGACCTGCTTCCTTTTATCATCTGCAGTTTAAGGCTGAGGGGTCACACCCCCTTGTGTGCCCCCCCCCCCACATCATTATCACCCCCCCTTGTGTGTCCCCCCACCCCCCACATCATTATCACACCCCCTGTGTGTCCCCCCACCCCCCACATCATTATCACACCCCCCTGTGTGCCCCCCCCCACATCATCACCCCCCCCTTGTGTGTCCCCCCACCCCCCACATCATTATCACCCCCCCTTGTGTGTCCCCCCACCCCCCACATCATTATCACACCCCCTGTGTGTCCCCCCACCCCCCACATCATTATCACCCCCCCTGTGTGCCCCCCCCCACATCATCACCCCCCCCTTGTGTGTCCCCCCACCCCCCACATCATTATCACACCCCCTGTGTGTCCCCCCACCCCCCACATCATTATCACACCCCCCTGTGTGTGCCCCCCCCACATCATTATCACCCCCTCCCTTGTGTGTCCCCCCCCCCCCACATCATTATCACACCCCCCTGTGTGCCCCCCACATCATTACATCATCACACCCCGCTGTTTGTCCCTCCCACATCGTTATCACACCCCCCTGTGTGCCCCCCCACATCATTATCACACCCCCCTGGGTGCCCCCCCACATCATTATCACACCCCCCTGTGTGTCCCTCCCACATCATTATCACCCCCCCCCTGTGTGCCCCCCCACATCATTATCACCACCCCCCTGTGTGTTCCTCCCCCCCACATCATTATCACACCCCCCCTGTGTCCCTCCCCACATCATTATCACACACCCCCGTGTGTCCCCCCCCCCCACATCATTATCACCCCCCCCCCCCGTGTGTCCCTCCCCACATCATTATCACACCCCCCTGTGCCTCCCCCCTCCCCCCCCCCCACAACATCACACCCCCCTGTGTGCCCCCCCATCATTATCACACCCCTCTGTGTGTCCCTTCCACATCATTATCACACCCCCCTGTGTGTCCCCCCCACATCATTATCACCCCCCCCCACATCATTATCACACCCCCCTGTGTCTCCCCCCTCACAACATCACACCCCCCTGTGTGCCCCCCCATCATTATCACACCCCCCTGTGTGTCCCTCCCACATCATTATCACACCCCCCTGTGTGTCCCTCCCACATCATTATCACACCCCCATGTGTGTCCCTCCCACATCATTATCACACCCCCTGTGTGTCCCTTTCCCCCCCATCATTATCACACCCCCCTGTGTGTCCCTTCCACATCATTATCACACCCCCCTGTGTGTCCCCCCCACATCATTATCACACCCACCTGTGTGTCCCCCCCACATCATTATCACACCCTCCGGTGTGTCCCCCCCCCCACATCATTATCACCACCCCCCTGTGTGTCCCCCCCACATCATTCTCACACCCCCCTGTGTGACCCCCCCACATCATTATCACACCCTCCTGTGTGTCCCCCCCCCCCACATCATTATCACCACCCCCCTGTGTGTCCCCCCCCACATCATTATCACACCCCCCTGTGTGTCCCCCCCACATCATTATCACACCCCCCTGTGTGTCCCCCCCCCACATCATTATCACACACCCTGTGTGTCCCCCTCCCCCCTGTGTCATGTGATCATTGTGTCTGCGGCGTGTCATGTGATGCGGTTTGGTTCAATGTGTTTACAGCTGAACTCCGGGGAGAAATGTAAAAATTTAATAAGAGATTTGGCCCCTCCCCTAGAGATTTCCTTCTTCGCAGCGGCTGTAGAGGAGTCGCTGTTCGGTCCCTCGTATTTCCCGGCTCGCTGTCCCTGGATTCCTGATTTGTAGGATGCATGGCCCAATGTGAGGAGGTCACTCACCTGTGGGGGGTATTTATCTGCCATAGAGAATGGTGGGGGGGGTGCCCTTTAATAATGACAGTTGTCTGGCTGCCAGGGTAATGTTTTGGCTTCAACACATCAAAGATCCAGAAGAAGTACAAAGATCGGGAATTCTGACCCCCATTTACATCCTGATAGTTCCGGGTCAGAAGCCAGTCACAGCCAGGTGATCAGTATTTTTAGGCACAAGCTTAGCAATGGCCACCCCCCCCCCCCATACACCTAACATTTGGGGTTTGGATGAGTATGGTGGAGCCTGCTGGGCGCCTCCTACAGCTCTCCTCTCTCTCTCCTTGTGCAGGGTGACTGGTCTGGTCTCCGCCCCCTTCTGTAGTGGGTGGAGCCTGCTAGGCCCCTCCCACATCTCTGTTCTCTCTCCTTGTGCAGGGTGACTGGTCTGGTCTCCGCCCCTCCTGTACTTTTCCCTGGTGGGTGGAGCCTGCTTTGCCCCTCCCACAACTTTGTTCTCTGCACAGACTATAAACAGCACAAAAAAAGTCACATTTACAAGGTAATATCTGGGTTTGCAAAGGCATTAGGTGCTCACAAAGTGGGTTTAGATCCTTTGTGGCTCTTGAGAAAATTTATTTACACAAATGTTTTTTGTGCCCCGGAGTTTAGGTTTAAATTTTGGACTGGCCAGGTGTAGAGCTGCACGATTATTCATTAAAAAAATTGCGATCTCGATTCAACCCTCCCGATCTTAACCCAGCATTTCCTCTATTCAGTGCAGAGAGTTCTCTGTTCATAGCTGACCGCTGTCAAAAAAGAAAAACAAAACAGGAAGTCTGCCAAGTTTATCACAAAGTAGCTCAAGCAAGATAAAGAGAAACATTGTAACATTTCCTTCTTTTAGATCAAAGAAAAGAACTTTGGTCTGTAGATGAGGGCAGTTTAATCACTTGAAGTGATTTGTAAAGTCTCGTGTTATTTTTAAAATAAAAAACATGTTATACTTCCCTCCTCTGTATTGGTTTTGCACAGAGCAGCCCGGATCCTCCTCTTCTTGGGTCCCTCTTCGCTGCTCCTGGCCCCTCCCTCCTCAGCCAGCAGATTCCTATGGGGGGCACTGGAGCCCCCTTTCCTTTTCATAGGGTAACTATATTTCAAGTAGAAGCCGGGTGTTGCGACCTAGCAGCTCAAAGTGCTCTATCCTCCCGATCCAGCCCTTGTGCCGCAGAAGTAGGACGATCAAAATAGTGGACCTCCCCCAGCGCAAGTATTTTTGGAAAAAATATTCTTTAATGAATTAAAAAAAAAAAAAACAAAAAAAAAACGAAGCAGTAAAGTTTGCCCTAATTTTTTTTGTATGATGTGAAAGATGTTACACCGAGAGAATCGTGATCTTTATTCTCAGAAAAAAAAAATTGTGATTCTAATTTTAGCCAGAATCGTGCAGCTCTAGCCGGGCGCGATGATTTCAAGTGACAATCATGTGATCTACAGAGCCCGGTGCTGTGTGATGTCATATTACAGTGATTTAATATGGAGCACAGTGCTGTGTGATGTCATATATAATGAGCACTGTGCTGTGTGATGTCATATATATAATGAGCACTGTGCTGTGTGATGTTATATATCATGAGCAGAGTGCTGTGTGATGTCATATATATCGAGCAGAGTGCTGTGTGATGTCATAGTGATGATGTCATATATAATGAGCAGAGTGCTGTGTGATGTCATAGTGGTGATGTCATATATAATGAGCAGAGTGCTGTGTGATGTCATATAGTGGTGATGTCATATATAATGAGCAGAGTGCTGTGTGATGTCATATATATCGAGCAGAGTGCTGTGTGATGTCATAGCGGGGATGTCATATATAATGAGCAGAGTGCTGTGTGATGTCAGAGCGGTGATGTCATATATATTGAGCAGAGTGCTGTGTGATGATGTATGGGGTAATGATGTCATATAAGAAGGGTGGATATATGGAATGGGTTGTGACTTCTCTTCTCTGACGGATGATTCTTTCTTGCAGTGATCACATGGAGAACATCTGTGGCTATCTCATGAAATACACCAATTTGGTGACTGGCTGGCAGTTCCGGTAAGTTCCAGCAGTGGGCGCTCTTCTCATAGATTTCCAGTCCATTCCTACTGAGTAATGGGGGGGATTATTAGAATGGGATGTTTGGTTCTGAGTGGCACTACAGGTCCCAGCGAGGTGTGCCGTATGTTCAGATCTCCTGTAGGGTATCCTCAGGGCTATTGATAAGGCAGTACAGCCAGCACTCCTGTACTGGGCCCGGCACTTGCTGAGATGGAGGGCCGGCTGTACTTGTCTTGTTGTGAACACAGATGGTGTAATATAACGAGACCGGTGCTGTGTGATGTCATCAATGATGTAATATAACGAGACGAGTGCTCTGTGATGTCATCAATGATGTAATATAACGAGACGAGTGCTTTGTGATGTCATCAATGATGTAATATAACGAGACGAGTGCTCTGTGATGTCATCAATGATGTAATATAACGAGACGAGTGCTTTGTGATGTCATCAATGATGTAATATAACGAGACGAGTGCTCTGTGATGTCATCAATGATGTAATATAACGAGACGAGTGCTTTGTGATGTCATCAATGATGTAATATAACGAGACGAGTGCTTTGTGATGTCCTCAATGATGTAATATAACGAGACGAGTGCTTTGTGATGTCATCAATGATGTAATATAACAAGACTGATGCTGTGTGATGTCATCAATGATGTAATATAACGAGACCGGTGCTGTGTGATGTCATATGGCAACAATGTCATACACTGAGCCCGATGCCATGTGGTGTCATATGATGATGTCACACTGAGCCCCGATGCCATGTGGTGTCATATGATGATGTCATACACCAAATCTGTAACTTTTTTCCTTTTTGTATGTTTGTTTTTTTTTTGTTTTTGTTTTTTTTTTTTTTTGCAGTTTTTTTGTCCTGAACAATGAGGCCGGCCTGCTGGAGTACTTTGTCAATGAGCAGTCTAAGAATCAGAAGGCGAGGGGTACGGTGCAGCTGGCGGGGGCCGTCATCTCCCCCAGCGATGAGGACTCTCACACCTTCTCTGTGAACGCAGCCAGCGGAGAGCTCTACAAACTGAGAGGTGAGGCGTCTGAGGGGCCACATAGGAGCGCCACCTAGTGGACCGCTTATTATAAACATACACAAGACAGCAGCTTTCATTGACCTCAGAGGAAGCAGCGACAATTCTCTCTTACTCTGAAGTTTTGGGCCGTATTGTGTGCCGTGACATCTCGTCCAATCATTGAGCTGCTGGACGTTATTTGGCAGCGCTGAGCCGTGTCGGCTTTAGTTGGGCAGGATGTGCGGGTGATGCTCCGCCCACATCTGATAATGGAAGCTCCTCTACTGATATGAATATGGAAGCTGTGGGCTCCTGGCAATTGTCACATCCTCCGGGCCCTCTGGGGCCCCTTCACACCTTGTTTAGGCCAATAAGTGTTCTGCTACATGTTTGTGACATGCTACATGTGACAAAATCCCAATAAGTGTCTATTGATTGGTTTATCCAGGTTATAGCCTCTACAAACTATGGGATATATACTGGATTTTTTCTGGGCTGAAGTGCAGAATCACGTCTATATCTATCTACATATATATATATATATATTATGATTCTGCACAGTCCGGCCGTCCTGTAGCAGTATATCCGCTATGGGGCGTTCCAGAAGTGATGCATTCTCTGCATAGGGTAAAAAATACTCTCCCCCAACCCCCCCCCCCCTCTGAATACTCACCTGAACCTGACCTCGGTCCAGCACTGTGCACCACATCTGCAGCAGCACTCCTCCCCTCTCCCGGCACTCACAGGCTTGGCCATTGGCTCCTGCTGCTATCAGTCAAGACCTGTGAGCGGGGGGGGGGGCTGGGCTGAGCCAGGTTGTGTGTCTGAATAGAAGACTCCAAACATCCCAGTATGGGATCAAACGTGGACGAGTGCCCCCGTGTGGAGCAGCTTCCTATGGGGGGCACTCTTGGGGGGAGGGGGCGAGAAGAGGAGGATCCGGGCTGCTTTGTGCAAAGCCATTACAGAGCCGCTAAGTATAGTTTGTTATTCTTAGGGAAAAATGTTGCCTATTAATATCACTTGAAGCATAGTATACACAGTTTACTATGCTTCGGATATATATGAACACAATAAGGAACCGGTGCCGATCACTCACTGTGATCATTCAGAAAAGGAAGGGACCTGTAAATAACATATTTACTGGCCCCCCCACGCTTTCCACCCTGAAATGATCCCCTGCAGCAGCCAGCAGGAGGAAAGCCGGCAGTGCTGCAGGGGGGGGCACAGGGGAGGGACCAGGTGGGGCACAGGAGAGGGACCGGGGAGGGCTCAGGGGAGGGACCAGGGGGGGGGCCCGGCCTGCAGAAGGAAGGGGAACCTGGTCCGGAGTGGTGGCATTTACTGGAACCGATCCCCTTTTATTTACCTCCTGCAGCAGCTGAATGCAGATCGAAGGAGAGGAGGAGAAGCCGGATTTCAGCTGCTGCAGTAGAATAATAAAGGTGATCAGTTCCAGTAAGTGCCGCCCCCTCTCCTGTCCAAGGAAGGGACATCACTACCTGTCACCTGCTTGTAAACCCCTGTATGTTTTTTTGAGGTCACCTTTTAAGTGAAGCTGTCCGGTGTTGGGCTATAACTGCCATGTCTGTCTGTCTGTTCTCTACACCAATCACGACTGACCTTCCATTCTCTCCTCTCAGCCAGCGATGCCAAGGAGCGCCAGCACTGGGTGAGCCGGCTGCAGATCTGTACCCAGCACCACACGGAGGCCATCGGAAAGGTAAGGGGGGGGGGGGGGGATATACACAATCGGGGGCGTCACCTACCAATGTATGTGGCCTATCAGAGTGTCCTTTATACCCGCCTCCAAGTCATTGCTGATTGGTTACCGTCCTCCATTGTCTTCATTCATGTTGGTCCTCACTCTCCTCTTCCTTCTGATTGGCAGAATAACCCTCCTCTGAAGTCCCGCAGCTTCTCTTTGGCCTCTCAGGGCAGCGGGACCTCTCCGGGCTCCCAGCGGCGGGCCAGTCAGAACGCTGCGTCCTTCTTCAACATCAGCCATCACCGAGCGCTGCCCGCCAACCGCAAGGCGCAGTCTTTACAGCCGGACCACCTAGGAGAGGTCAGAGAGGTGAGTGACCCCTCCCTGGTGTCCCCCCTCCCCCCGCTTTCCTGATATGACGCATTTTATTTCTTATGACTGAGATGAAGGTCGGTGGTGGGAAACGTTCAGGAAGTTCAGAGAGTTTTCTGTGTAGAGAATGTGAAATGATGACCTGAATGGTGAAGAGCCGTACGCTCGGCTCTGTCGGTGAGCGCGGTGCTGGTCGTGTCCGGAAAGTGGCCCCGCCTCGGCCACCCGATCTCACCCCGGAGATCCCTTACAGAGTGTATGTGGAAAATGTGTAATGTAGACGTGATGAGACTGATTGTCCGCGGAGGCGCAGAGTGATCCGGTAATCGGACCCCTCCATACTGACCTAGAAATATACCGAGCGGTGAGGGGGGCAGATGTATATCATACGCGGGCCACAGCGTGCCCTGACAGGCGTGTAGAGGGGACACAGACAGCAAATACACATAATGCCCCCCCCTCCCCCCCACCGGGCGGTATAACCATCCCTTCATCCATCCACAACTAGAAGAAAAGTCCCACAGCTACTTCATAGGGACGTTTGATGAGGGCTGCGCAGCTCCTCAGGATATTTGTGTGTGCGATTCATGCGACCCGCTGCGATTTACTGGATATGTCTGCAGTCAGGGGCCCTCCGCAATTTAAAGGAATGATTTATTAAATATGCTGTGTGGCCTCCTATAATCCATGTATGTGACGGTCACCCAAAAATCAGAGCTGGACTAACACGTGCCTTCTCTTCTCCGTTCTCCTCTCTTCTTCCTTTCTCTCTCCCCTTCCCTCTCTCTATCTTTCTTTCCGCGCGTCTTCTCTCCCTCACTCTGCCCCCTGCGCGCGCGCTCTCTCTCCCCCCTTTTACGCGCTCTCTCTCTCTCCCCCCCTTTTACGCGCTCTCTCTCTCCCCCCTTTTACGCGCTCTCTCTCTCCCCCCTCACGCGCTCTCTCTCTTCCCCCCTCACGCGCTCTCTCTCCCCCCTCACGCGCTCTCTCTCTCTCCCCCCTCGCGCGCTCTCTCTCTCTCCCCCCTCGCGCGCTCTCTCTCTCTCCCCCCTCGCGCGCTCTCTCTCTCTCCCCCCTCGCGCGCTCTCTCTCTCTCTCCCCCTCGCGCGCTCTCTCTCTCTCCCCCCTCGCGCTCTCTCTCTCTCCCCCCTCGCGCTCTCTCTCTCTCCCCCCTCGCGCTCTCTCTCTCTCCCCCCTCGCGCTCTCTCTCTCTCCCCCCTCGCGCTCTCTCTCTCTCCCCCCCTCGCGCTCTCTCTCTCCCCCCCTCGCGCTCTCTCTCTCCCCCCCTCACGCGCTCTCTCTCCCCCCCTCACGCGCTCTCTCTCTCTCTCCCCCCCCTCACGCTCTCTCTCTCTCTCCCCCCCTCACGCTCTCTCTCTCCCCCCCCTCACGCTCTCTCTCTCTCTCCCCCCCTCACGCTCTCTCTCTCTCCCCCCCTCACGCTCTCTCTCTCTCTCCCCCCCTCACGCTCTCTCTCTCTCTCCCCCCCTCACGCTCTCTCTCTCTCCCCCCCTCACGCTCTCTCTCTCTCCCCCCCTCACGCTCTCTCTCTCTCCCCCCCTCACGCTCTCTCTCTCTCCCCCCCTCACGCTCTCTCTCTCTCCCCCCCTCACGCTCTCTCTCTCTTTTCCCCACCTCACGCTCTCTCTCCCCTCCACGCGCGCTCTCTCTCTCTCCCCTCCACGCGCGCTCTCTCTCTCTCCCCTCCACGCGCGCTCTCTCTCTCTCCCCTCCACGCGCGCGCTCTCTCTCTCTCCCCTCCACGCGCGCGCTCTCTCTCTCTCCCCTCCACGCGCGCGCTCTCTCTCTCTCCCCTCCACGCGCGCGCTCTCTCTCTCTCCCCTCCACGCGCGCGCTCTCTCTCTCTCCCCCTCCACGCGCGCGCTCTCTCTCTCTCCCCTCCACGCGCGCGCTCTCTCTCTCTCTCCCCTCCGCGCGCGCTCTCTCTCTCTCCCCTCCGCGCGCGCTCTCTCTCTCCCCTCCGCGCGCTCTCTCTCTCCCCTCCGCGCGCTCTCTCTCTCTCCCCTCCGCGCGCTCTCTCTCTCCCCCCTCCACGCGTGCTCTCTCTCCCCCCTCCACGCGTGCTCTCTCTCTCCCCCCTCCGCGCGCTCTCTCTCTCTCCCCCCTCCGCGCGCTCTCTCTCTCTCCCCCCTCCGCGCGCTCTCTCTCCCCTCCACGCGCGCTCTCTCTCTCTCCCCTCCACGCGCGCTCTCTCTCTCCCCTCCACGCGCGCTCTCTCTCTCTCCCCTCCACGCGCGCTCTCTCTCTCTCCCCTCCACGCGCGCTCTCTCTCTCTCCCCTCCACGCGCGCTCTCTCTCTCTCCCCTCCACGCGCTCTCTCTCTCTCCCCTCCACGCGCGCTCTCTCTCTCTCCCCTCCACGCGCGCTCTCTCTCTCTCCCCCTCCACGCGCGCTCTCTCTCTCTCCCCTCCACGCGCGCTCTCTCTCTCTCCCCTCCACGCGCGCTCTCTCTCTCTCCCCTCCACGCGCGCTCTCTCTCTCTCCCCTCCACGCGCGCTCTCTCTCTCTCCCCTCCACGCGCGCTCTCTCTCTCTCCCCTCCACGCGCGCTCTCTCTCTCTCCCCTCCACGCGCGCTCTCTCTCTCTCCCCTCCACGCGCGCTCTCTCTCTCTCCCCTTCTCGCGCGCTCTCTCTCTCTCCCCTCCACGCGCGCTCTCTCTCTCTCCCCTCCACGCGCGCTCTCTCTCTCCCCTCCACGCGCGCTCTCTCCCTCTCCCCCACGCGCGCTCTCTCTCTCCCCCTCCACGCGCGCTCTCTCTCTCCCCCCAGCTCTCTCTCTCCCCTCCACGCGCGCTCTCTCTCTCCCCTCCACGCGCGCTCTCTCTCTCCCCTCCACGCGCGCTCTCTCTCTCCCCTCACGCGCGCTCTCTCTCTCCCCTCCACGCGCGCTCTCTCTCTCCACGCGCGCTCTCTCTCTCCCCTCCACGCGCGCTCTCTCTCTCCCCTCCACGCGCGCTCTCTCTCTCCCCTCCACGCGCGCTCTCTCTCTCCCCTCCACGCGCGCTCTCTCTCTCCCCTCCACGCGCTCTCTCTCTCCCCTCCACGCGCTCTCTCTCTCTCCCCTCCACGCGCTCTCTCTCTCTCTCTCCCCTCCACACGCGGTCTCTCTCTCCTCACGCTCTCTCTCTCTTCCCCCCCTCACGCTCTCTCTCTTCCCCCTCACGCGCTCTCTCCCCCCCTCACGCGCTCTCTTCCCCCTCACGCGCTCTCTTCCCCCCCCTCACGCGCTCTCTTCCCCCCCCTCACGCGCTCTCTTCCCCCCCCTCACGCGCTCTCTTCCCCCCCCTCACGCGCTCTCTTCCCCCCCCTCACGCGCTCTCTTCCCCCCCCTCACGCTCTCTCTCTTTTCCCCACCTCACGCTCTCTCTCTTTTCCCCCACCTCACGCTCTCTCTCTTTTCCCCCCCCTCACGCTCTCTCTTTTCCCCCCCTCACGCTCTCTCTCCCCCCCTCACGCTCTCTCTCTTTTCCCCCCCTCACGCTCTCTCTCTTTTCCCCCCCTCACGCTCTCTCTCTTTTCCCCCCTCACGCTCTCTCTCTTTTCCCCCCCCTCACGCTCTCTCTCTTTTTCCCCTCTCGCTCCCCTCTCTTCTCCCCCCCCAATCCAGATGATGAGTCGGCTGAGAATCGCAGAGGGCGTACCATTGAAGGTCTGCCACCTAGTGGCCAGTTGAGCGCTCTGGACCAGGACCTCCTCATGCTGAAAGCCACTTCCATGGCCACACTGAACTGCCTGAATGATTGTTTCCACATGCTGCACCAGCAACACACGGCCTTACACA
>JBBHAA010004020.1:0-64640 GCA_037953035.1 Aquarana catesbeiana | reverse complement strand
CCCACCCATCTACAGACACCACCCTTACTCCACCAAGCCCCCCCCACCCATCTACAGACACCACCCTTACTCCACCAAGCCCCCAACCCCCACCACCCCCTCTCCACTAGACACCACCTCTACTCCACCTAACTAGACATCCCCCCTATCCCAACTACAGGCACCACCCCTACACCAACCAACAACCCCCCCCCCCCCCATCCAATGAAACATTTCTGTCCCTTCCACACCCAACTAGACAACACGCCCTCTGTCCTCACACAACTAGAAACCGCCCCCTCCTAACCACAGCCGCCCCCTCCCTTCTCCACCCAACTGCATGGAGGAGAGGTCTGCAAGCAAAAGGTCCCAGACCCTCCCTGCAAAACTACTGTAGGGGCCCCCCCAAAGAAGACCAGACACCCATTACCCAGCCAGCAGTGACTGGGTGACATTCTCCTTTCCAATAATGTCAGCCATCAGAAGTTTCCGATCAATTCCCTGTGAATGGAGCTCTGGGGCTGCAACAACAAAGCCAGGGCACCAAAATGGGGCCCATATTATTACAGGGAGCTTAGATGGGTAATGGGGGTGCAATCACAGGAGAAATGGGGTTTGCTAGTCATCTCAGACATGTCTGCCTTCATTTATAGAATCCTAAGTCATGTCAGGACATTTGCTTTCCCTGGTTTTAGTTACAATCCACATATGACTGACACCAACCTTCTTTTCAGCTTCATATTCATCCCACGCTGCCTTCCTCTCCTCCTCCGTTAAGGCCTCTTCCTCTTTGTGGTCCAGCAGAGAGTCGTGTTCATGGTAGGTGACGATCTGCTCCTTACAGATCTGCAGCAGCTCAGCAAATACAGTGTCCTGGGAACAAAGCAGAAGGGATGGTCACATACCTGTAAACCTACCGTACTTCTAGTATACCAATAATCAGCTTACAATAAAGAGTGCAATGCAATGTATGGGGCTTGTGGAACAATCCTGCATTTGCATCCTGAAACCGTTTCCTTTAATAAAGCAATTACACTGATAGGAACTGAAGTTCATACTTTCACCACCATCTGTATGTAACAAACAAACAAGAAAAGCCAAATTCATACTAATGACTGTCTTCAAGCCTGAATAATGTCACAAGGTTACCACAGTGCCCTGCACACCCCCACAACAAGCGATCACCAACACTGCCATATTACCCCCCCCCCCCAGCATGGAATGGATCAGGTTATGGCACATATTTCAGTATCTGGACACCAACTCCATTCTTCTCCTTACTTCAGGACATCTTTCAGTCATATAGTCACACCAGTATTACACTCCAGTCACACCAGGGTCAGCAGACCTGGGACGGGACGCGCCGGGGTCAGCAGACCTGGGACGGGACGCGCCGGGGTAAGCAGACCTGGGACGGGACGCGCCGGGGTAAGCAGACCTGGGACGGGACGCGCCGGGGTAAGCAGACCTGGGACGGGACGCGCCGGGGTAAGCAGACCTGGGACGGGACGCGCCGGGGTAAGCAGACCTGGGACGGGACGCGCCGGGGTAAGCAGACCTGGGACGGGACGCGCCGGGGTAAGCAGACCTGGGACGGGACGCGCCGGGGTAAGCAGACCTGGGACGGGACGCGCCGGGGTAAGCAGACCTGGGACGGGACGCGCCGGGGTAAGCAGACCTGGGACGGGACGCGCCGGGGTAAGCAGACCTGGGACGGGACGCGCCGGGGTAAGCAGACCTGGGACGGGACGCGCCGGGGTAAGCAGACCTGGGACGGGACGCGCCGGGGTAAGCAGACCTGGGACGGGACGCGCCGGGGTAAGCAGACCTGGGACGGGACGCGCCGGGGTAAGCAGACCTGGGACGGGACGCGCCGGGGTAAGCAGACCTGGGACGGGACGCGCCGGGGTAAGCAGACCTGGGACGGGACGCGCCGGGGTAAGCAGACCTGGGACGGGACGCGCCGGGGTAAGCAGACCTGGGACGGGACGCGCCGGGGTAAGCAGACCTGGGACGGGACGCGCCGGGGTAAGCAGACCTGGGACGGGGACGCGCCGGGGTAAGCAGACCTGGGACGGGACGCGTCGGGGTAAGCAGACCTGGGACGGGACGCGTCGGGGTAAGCAGACCTGGGACGGGACGCGTCGGGGTAAGCAGACCTGGGACGGGACGCGTCGGGGTAAGCAGACCTGGGACGGGACGCGTCGGGGTAAGCAGACCTGGGACGGGACGCGTCGGGGTAAGCAGACCTGGGACGGGACGCGTCGGGGTAAGCAGACCTGGGACGGGACGCGTCGGGGTAAGCAGACCTGGGACGGGACGCGTCGGGGTAAGCAGACCTGGGACGGGACGCGTCGGGGTAAGCAGACCTGGGACGGGACGCGTCGGGGTAAGCAGACCTGGGACGGGACGCGTCGGGGTAAGCAGACCTGGGACGGGACGCGTCGGGGTAAGCAGACCTGGGACGGGACGCGTCGGGGTAAGCAGACCTGGGACGGGACGCGTCGGGGTAAGCAGACCTGGGACGGGACGCGTCGGGGTAAGCAGACCTGGGACGGGACGCGTCGGGGTAAGCAGACCTGGGACGGGACGCGTCGGGGTAAGCAGACCTGGGACGGGACGCGTCGGGGTAAGCAGACCTGGGACGGGACGCGTCGGGGTAAGCAGACCTGGGACGGGACGCGCCGGGGTAAGCAAACCTGGGACGGGACATGTCGGGGTAAGCAAACCTGGGATGGGACATGTCGGGGTATGGAGAATTGGGATAGGACACTTCAGGGTAAGAAGACTTAGAATGCAGAGCAGAATCCTCAGGAGAGGAAGGTCTTTAAAGGTAGTGACAAGTGTTAGCGGTGTTGGTTGGAGGACATTAAATCTTCTACAGAAGCCGGAGCAGCTTCCTGTCCTGGAAAACCATATCACGCAGCTTAGGAAGAATGACTCCGTCAGCCTGTGATCTGCAATACGCAGCACCTTCTTGGCGGAACAGCTAGAGAAAGCTAATATTTCAAAGCCGAGTTTTATGATATTTCTGGGATTGGTGATGGGCTGCCAACTTTCAGTTACAGATATAACCCGCCAACAGTGGGGAGGGGAGCCCAGTGGAGCACCCCTATTAGTTTAACCCTCTGTGCACACATAGTAACCACCAGTACATCCCACATTACATCCTGTCCATGGAGAACCACTGACCATCCGCTTATCCACCTTTAGCAGTTCCAGGACTATTCAGAATAGAGCCCCCCACACACCTACATAAACTGCTACCTCTGGGGCAGTCCCAATAAAAGGACAAGGCGAATGCAGGCGGTCTCAATGGTGCCTGTTCTCCCCTATTGCCCATGCATTGGTTTGGACCAAATTAAATGCTATACTTTCACAGCAGGTTTCAACACATCATGAACAAAAGTGACCTCAAGTATGCAAGACCTGAGAAGGATGAGGGGCAATGACACCTCGATCCAGAAGACCTGATGAGGGACAACGACACCTTGATCCAGAACACCTGATGAGGGGCAACGACACCTCGATCCAGAAGACCTGAGAAAGAAGAGGGGCAACGACACCTCGATCTAGAAGACCTGACAAAGAAGAGGGGCAACGACACCTCAATCCAGAAGACCTGTGAAGGAAGAGGGGCAATGACACCTCGATCCAGAAGACCTGAGAAGGAAGAGGGGCAATGACACCTCAACCCAGAAGACCTGAGAAGGAAGAGGGGCAATGACACCTCAATCCAGAAGACCTGATGAGGGGCAACGACACCTTGATCCAGAAGACCTGAGAAAGAAGAGGGGCAACGACACCTCGATCCAGAAGACCTGAGAAGGATGGGGGCAATGAGGGGGGATGAGAGGTGTCATTGCTCCTCATCCTGTCAGGTCTTCTGGATCGAGGTGTCACTGCCCCTCATCCTTCTGTTAGGTCTACTGGGTTGAGGTGTCATTGCCCAACAGAAGGATGAGGGGCAATGACACCTCGATTCAGAAGACCTGAGAAGGATGAGGGGCAATGACACCTCGATTCAGAAGACCTGAGAAGGATGAGGGGCAATGACAACTCAATCCAGAAGACCTGAGAAGGATGAGGGGCAATGACGCCTTGATCCAGAAGACCTGAGAAGGATGGGGGGCAACGACACCTTGATCCAGAAGACCCGAGAAGGATGGGGGGCAACTACACCTCGATCCAATCAACACTGAAGTTGTGGAAAAGGAGAAAAGTGAGCATTTCTTGACAGTCTTAGGTGATGATTAGCAGTCTGTATCTTAGACTTCTTCTGTTGGGGAACATTGGTTCTTAAGTCTGAACAGACATTGACCCTCGAAGGGCACGTGGATCAAATGCTTTTTGTTCCCCAGTCCAGCACTTTAGCCAGTGTCCCAGGCGCTGAGACAATGCTGGAAGCTCTGGAGTTGGAAAGCCTTTAGCAGGATGGATTCTGTAAAGTGCCAGGGTGTAGCCCTGAGCCTGAAGGACATTCTTGGTTATAAAAGCCTCACATGCAACAAACTGAAATGAAGCGGATGAAAATAACGTATGGCGTGAAGAATCAATGAAATCCTGGGGCAATGCAGCCAGCTACAATCAGATTGTTTTAGATTTGATCTGTCACACCAACAAAACGTGCAGTAAGAAGGCCTACACAAACTGTTCATTCCCAATCCCGAGTGGCTGGATCTAAACACAAAACAACTGTCTATATAGAAAGGTACTATTATGTAAAACTACAAAGATCTGTAATTCAGTCCAGAGAAATGGGAGCTCAGGAGGACACAGCGGAGGAAATCACAGCCAATAGAGCTGGCATGGGAAGCCGTGTGCGGTGTAATTATCTGTCATTAAGTGATGGAATGAACCTTCCGGGCACGCTCAGTGCGCCATCTTCATTAATGGAAAATTGCAGGAGAGAGGTTACATGGTAAACACGCTGATCTGCTTACATCCCGCCAGGCCAGCATGGTGCTGGATCCGCTTCTTCTATAATACTACAAGCAGGATCTTGTATGACATGTCCTGCCAGGAAGACGAGCTGCACCATTGTATCTGCTAAGAAGCAGCATGTGAGGATACTCTGTATTATATATACATACATATACACCGGACACTTTAATAGGTACACCAATTCAGTTGTTCGGTAACACAAATGGCTAATCAGCCAATCACACGGCAGCAACTCAGTGCATTTCGGCATCTAGACGTGGTGAAGACGACTTGCTGCATCAGAATGGGGAAGAAAGGTGATGCAGGTGACTTTGAACGTGGCATGGTTGTTGGGGGCAGATGGGCTGGTCTGAGTATTTCTGGGATTTTCACACACAATCATCTCTCGGGATTAAAGAGAATGGTGGGAAAAAAAAGAAAATATCCAGTGAGCGGCAGTTGTGTGGAGGAAAATGCCTTGTTGAGGTCAGAGGAGAATGGGCAGACTGGTTCCAGATGATAGGAAGGCAACAGTAACTCAAATAACCACTCGTTAAATCCAAGGTATGCAGAACACCATCTCTGAACACACAACACATCCAACCTTGAAGCAGATGGGATACAGCAGCAGAAGACCACACCGGGTGCCACTCCTGTCAGATAAGAACAAGAAAACTGAGGCTACAACTGGCACAGGATCACCAAAATTGGACAATAGAAGATTGGAAAAACGTTGTCTGGTCTGATGAGTGTGGATTTCAGCTGCGACATGTCCATCCCTTTATGACTACAGTGTCCCCATCTTCTGATGGCTCCTCCCAGCAGGATAATGCACCATGTCACAAAGCTCCAATCATCTCACCACTGGACAATGAGGTCCCTGTACTCCAATGGCCTCCACAATCACCACATCTCATCCAATAGAGCACCTTTGGGATGTGGTGGAACGGAGATTGGCATCATGGATGTGCAGCCGATAAATTTGCAGCAACTGTGTGATGTTATCAGGTCACTTTCCAACACCTTGTTGTATCTACCAAAAATGAAGGCAAAAGGGGGTCCAACCCGCTACTAGCAAGGGGGACCTCAAGGTGGCACGGGGGAGCCAAGTTCTGTCAGGTAACATGAGGTGTGGTGGGTTAGGTCTCATCTCATCTTCTGCCCATACATGTAATGATGTGATTGGGTGATCCAATGAATGGAATATCATCTTTCAGAAAATACAATTTCTTTTCTATGGAGCGATGCTGGTGAGAAGGAGGAGGAGGAACTGATTGGAATGTGAATGAAGTGGCTCCTCCTAGGATCACATCAAACGATTCCGGTGAATGGCAGAAGGTGACTTGTGAACAGGAAGAAGATATTTAGATAAAACGGAGATTACGGACTCGTTCTTTTCTCCTGGCCTCCATATTGATGGGACTGACAAGCCGTATCCAGGAATCCAATATGGACAGATGTTCCTGCACAATCTATTGTATGTAAGTCACACGAGAGGTCACACGAGGGGTCACCGCCTCGGCTCACAAGACTTTCATACAATTTTAAGCTGCCCCAAGAAGAGGCGATTTTCTTTCCTACAACAAGGGATTGAAGACCAGAAAATCACTCGATTCCCCCATCAATGGGAAATCCCTCCAGCGGAGCCATTGCCGGCAATAATCACATGAATAACCCCACATGCTGGTTGCACCCAAGTTGAATGATGGACCAGCCTGGCCTTTCATGGCTGGAGTCGCCGCTGAACCGGCCAACATTTGAACAGTCTATGGCCGCTGGATTTACTGTGGTCCAGTGATTACAAATCCCATTGGGCATAGAGGAAAGTAAGTGGCACTTTTCTGACAAATAAGGACCCAGCTGGGCTCTTTGTGACTTGAAGGTCCCGTCTCCATCATGGTGTCCACAATGACACCACAGGGTCATCCCTGACATTAACGTGTCTGCCAT
The DNA here is from genome assembly GCA_037953035.1 of Aquarana catesbeiana. Lineage (NCBI taxonomy): Eukaryota > Metazoa > Chordata > Amphibia > Anura > Ranidae > Aquarana > Aquarana catesbeiana. The sequence goes on along the minus strand of JBBHAA010004020.1, from coordinate 57,788 downwards.
AGCAACGCCTCATCCTGACACAGAGAAGATTCTAGAATAAAAGAGACATGACTGGAAATTTCAGAAGATTGTGTCTGGAGCTCTTCCTAGAGATGTAAATAGCGGAATCCAGGTGGGCAACTCGAGATAAAAGTCATCAACGGGACGGCTGGAAAGAAAAAAGTGTCACATGAGAGCAGAATGGAGATGAAAGATGTCATCAGCTGACAAATCTCCAGTCATCTCCCTGAACTCCAGGGTGATAAATCCATCAGTCATGTGTCTTCTTCTAGAAGACGGAAAACTACAGGAGGGGGCGGAGACAAGACCAGTCACCCTGCACAAGGAGAGACAGTAGAGCTGTGGGAGGGACCCATTAGTCTCTGCCCCTCCTACACCACTGTTCTCTCTCCCCTTGTGTATGGTGACTGGTCTTGTCTCCGCCCCCTCCTGTAGTATTCTGCAGGTAGCCTGTAGTGGGTGGAGCCTATGGGGTCTCCCCACCACTGTTCTCTCTCCCCTCTTGTGTATGGTGACTGGTCTTGTCTCCGCCCCCTCCTGTATTCTGCAGGTAGCCTGTAGTGGGTGGAGCCTGCAGGGTCTCCCCACCACTGTTCTCTCTCCCCTTGTGTATGGTGGCTGGTCTTGTCTCCGCCCCCTCCTGTATTCTGCAGGTAGCCTGTAGTGGGTGGAGCCTGCAGGGTCTCCCCACCACTGTTCTCTCTCCCCTTGTGTATGGTGGCTGGTCTTGTCTCCGCCCCTTCCTGTATTCTGCAGGTAGCCTGTAATGGGTGGAGTCTGCGGGGTCTCCCCACCACTGTTCTCTCTCTCCCCTTGTGTATAGCGACTGGTCTCGTCTCCGCCCCCTCCTGTAGTATTATGTAGGTAGCCTGTAGTGGGTGGAGTCTGCGGGGTCTCCCTACCACTGTTCTCTCTCTCCCCTTGTGTATGGTGACTGGTCTTGTCTCCGCCCCCTCCTGTATTCTGCAGGTAGCCTGTTGGGGGGCGAAGTCTGCGGGGTCTCCCCACCACTGTTCTCTCCCCCCCTTGTGTATGGTGACCGGTCTTCTCTCCGCCCCCTCCTGTAGTATTCTGCAGGTAGCCTGTAGTGGGTGGAGTCTGCGGGGTCTCCCCACCACTGTTCTCTCTCCCCCCCTTGTGTATGGTGACTGGTCTCGTCTCCGCCCCCTCCTGTAGTATTATGTAGGTAGCCTGTAGTGGGTGGAGTCTGCGGGGTCTCCCCACCACTGTTCTCTCTCCCCCCTTGTGTATGGTGACTGGTCTTCTCTCCGCCCCCTCCTGTAGTATTCTGCAGGTAGCCTGTAGTGGGTGGAGTCTGCGGGGTCTCCCCACCACTGTTCTCTCTCCCCCCCTTGTGTATGGTGACTGGTCTCGTCTCCGCCCCCTCCTGTAGTATTATGTAGGTAGCCTGTAGTGGGTGGAGTCTGCGGGGTCTCCCCACCACTGTTCTCTCTCTCCCCTTGTGTATGGTGATTGGTCTTCTCTCTGCCCCATCCTGTATTCTGCAGGTAGCCTGTAGTGGGTGGAGTCTGCGGGGTCTCCCCACCACTGTTCTCTCTCCCCCCCTTGTGTATGGAGACTGGTCTTGTCTCCGCCCCCTCCTGTATTCTGCAGGTAGCCTGTAGTGGGTGGAGTCTGCGGGGTCTCCCCACCACTGTTCTCTCTCTCCCCTTGTGTATGGAGACTGGTCTTGTCTCCGCCCCCTCCTGTATTCTGCAGGTAGCCTGTTGGGGGGCGAAGTCTGCGGGGTCTCCCCACCACTGTTCTCTCTCCCCCCTTGTGTATGGTGACCGGTCTTCTCTCCGCCCCCTCCTGTAGTATTATGTAGGTAGCCTGTAGTGGGTGGAGTCTGCGGGGTCTCCCCACCACTGTTCTCTCTCTCCCCTTGTGTATGGTGATTGGTCTTCTCTCTGCCCCATCCTGTATTCTGCAGGTAGCCTGTAGTGGGTGGAGTCTGCGGGGTCTCCCCACCACTGTTCTCTCTCCCCCCCTTGTGTATGGAGACTGGTCTTGTCTCCGCCCCCTCCTGTATTCTGCAGGTAGCCTGTAGTGGGTGGAGTCTGCGGGGTCTCCCCACCACTGTTCTCTCTCTCCCCTTGTGTATGGTGATTGGTCTTCTCTCTGCCCCATCCTGTATTCTGCAGGTAGCCTGTAGTGGGTGGAGCCTGCGGGGTCTCCCCACCACTGTTCTCTCCACCCCTTGTGTATGGCGACTGGTCTTCTCTCCGCCCCTCCTGTATTCTGCAGGTAGCCTGTAGTGGGTGGAGCCTGCGGGGTCTCCCCACCACTATTCTCTCTCTCCCCTTGTGTATGGTGACTGGTCTTCTCTCCGCCCCCTCCTGTATTCTGCAGGTAGCCTGTAGTGGGTGGAGTCTGCGGGGTCTCCCCACCACTGTTCTCTCTCCCCACCTTGTGTATGGTGACTGGTCTTGTCTCCACCCCTTCCTGTAGTCTTCTGTATTGGGTGGAGCATGCTGGCCCCTCCCTCAGTTCCAATCACTGTACGGGTGATGTCACTGATACGGTTAGAAGTGTTTTACAAACTCTGATATTACCTTGTATCTTTACACCCAGAGTTCAGCTTTAATGTGTATAAACTGTCTTTTTCCCCCATTGTTTACACTTTGGATGCGGAGGTGAAGGGTTTCAAAAGCAACATTGTAGGCCTTACGGTTAGGGTAACCCTCTATTCCACAAAACACTCTGGCCAATCTCCTACGCTGGTCTAAGGCTCGGCCAATAGCGAGCTCAGCTCTGGGCTCATGCAGCGTTCACCCAATGAGCTCCAGTGATTTGGCCTGACCTAAGATAAAGGTGGCTCCTCATATATGTCTTCAGGATCTGGGCACCAATGGAGGAATCTCTCTGCAGACGGGTGGAGGGCTGAACACAGGAATCCCAGACACTGCACTCAGCTCTAAGGCCAGAACACAATCTCACATCGACCGTCTGATAGCGGGGAAGAAGAAAAATATCTGATGATGAAGTGTCATTGTGAAGACCATGGCTGGAAAAAGCTACGCCATTGACATTTCACGTCTAATAAGCAGAAAGCAGCAGTTGGGATTTTCCAACTAATGGAAAAGCTTTCAGAGCCAAGTTTCCACCTTCTACAACCTGTATGATAGCAACTGAGCAATCCAACGGTGTAGAGAGCCAACCCTACCAACGAGCACCCCCCAAATCATAGGTCTCCGAGAACTGTTCCCAAGTAATGATGAGAAGGAGATCCGGACATTTAGTACACATGGGGGGGGGGGGTTTCAGGGCCCTTTCCAGGATTTACATGACAAACACAAATATTTTCTGATTGTCCCCCATTCTAGAATGTCGTCTGCTTAGAGTCACTGGGCCCGCCCCCTGGACACATACAATGCCAGGATTGGAAGGTTTGTAATGGGACTTTCAGGACAGTATTCTGAAAAGATCCAGGAAACTAAAAACGCCAACTCTACACACACCAACCAATTCATATTGGTGAAGATCACTCCGAGTCTTATTACCTTGTACAGCTACAGAAGGAGCTTTGCCTTTCTGTAATCTAAAGGTGGCTATACATGATGGCAGGTGTGCCTGAAAACAATCAGCACCAAGACTTCAGTCTGCTCTTAAATCCTCTGAAAGTTTTTTTACAAGCGACTGTGACATCTAAACCTTTCATCCCGAGAGAAGGGAAGGCTCTTCCATCGAGTCTGTCCACAATCTGCAGCCAATCAGTTTATTTTGACACAAGGAGTCCCCACTCTCAGAATATCACAGAGGAGGATTCCTGCACCCACCTCACTTGTGTTCGGGCCGAACTAAAAAAAAAACTAGACCATAGTTGTCCCTAAACATACAAGGTATGAGGTCATTGCTGGTCCATACCTAGACCATAGTGGTTCCTAAACATACAAGGTATGAGGTCATTGGCGGTCCATATGTAGACCATAGTGGTTCCTAAACCTTTAGTAAGCCACAAGTTTGTCATTGGTGGTCTCTGTACCAAGTCCATTGCTGTCCTCAGAGAAGCTGAAAGGTCATTGTTGGAAGTCTCTGTACCTAGAACGTAGCGGTCCCTAGTCTTCTGAGAAGTTGCAAGGTCATTGGTGGTCTTGGTACCGAGTCCATAGCTGTCCCTAGTCTTCTGAGAAGCTGCAAGGTCATTGTTGGTGGTCTTGGTACCGAGTCCATAGCTGTCCCTAGTCTTCTGTGAAGGTGCAAGGTCATTGTTGGTGGTCTTGGTAGCGAGTCCATAGCTGTCCCTAGTCCTCTGAGAAGCTGCAAGGTCATTGTTGGTAGTCTCTGTACCTAGAACCAAGCGGTCCCTAGTCTTCTGAGAAGCTGCAAGGTCATTATTGGTGGTCTCGGTACCTAGACCAAGTCAGTCATATCTGCAGAGGGAGCAAAGCTTTCCAGCAACTTTACCAGAGAGAAAACATAACACCCCCCATTGTTTACTTGGTTAAACCTTATCCTAGCGGGGTAAATCTGATCTGCAAGGTAAGACATGCCATCAATCTCCCCCTGAAAAGGGACGTGTTTCTACTTTGAAGGAAAGCCTATTATTCTGCTGTGCAAGTCATCTAATATTCGAGTCAAGCTTCAGTTCACAGCGAGTTCCTTGGCATTCTTTGTCTGTGGGAAAGATCGAGGCTGGATAAGTGTGCTAGAAGGAAGGGGAGGAGGAGGGGTAATAGAGAGGGTAGCAAGTTACCTTTCAAAGAACTTCACAAGTGAAAAGGAAAGAATTACTCTTGGATTCGGCTCACAGACGTCTCGCACTCCTTCTACAGTAGGCGGTTTTTTCGGCAGGTTTTCAGATTCCTCGTTTTTACTGGACACACATGAAAGCCGGCGATATTTATTTTCGTGTAGAAGTCCCTAAAAGTCACGTTTGAAGGAGACCTGCTCATGCTGTTCCAATAAAAGTAACCAGAACTATGCCAGCACCAGTCTGGAGTACATTCTGCATCGGAGCCGGGGTGAGAGGGCTACGAGGGTCACACTGCCCATCCCCACCGGTGTGCCAGCAATACAATGACATCAGAGCCGGGGTGAGAGGGCTACGAGGGTCACACTGCCCATCCCCACCGGTGTGCCAGCAATACGACATCAGAGCCGGGGTGAGAGGGCTACGAGGGTCACACTGCCCATCCCCACCGGTGTGCCAGCAATACAATGACATCAGAGCCGGGGTGAGAGGGCTCCGAGGGTCACACTGCCCATCCCCACCGATGTGCCAGCAATACAATGACATCAGAGCCGGGGTGAGAGGGCTCCGAGGGTCACACTGCCCATCCCCACCGGTGTGCCAGCAATACGACGACATCAGAGCCGGGGTGAGAGGGCTCCGAGGGTCACACTGCCCATCCCCACCGGTGTGCCAGCAATACAATGACATCAGAGCCGGGGTGAGAGGGCTCCGAGGGTCACACTGCCCATCCCCACCGGTGTGCCAGCAATACAATGACATCAGAGCCGGGGTGAGAGGGCTCCGAGGGTCACACTGCCCATCCCCACCGGTGTGCCAGCAATACAATGACATCAGAGCCGGGGTGAGAGGGCTCCGAGGGTCACACTGCCCATCCCCACCGGTGTGCCAGCAATACAACATCAGAGCCGGGGTGAGAGGGCTCCGAGGGTCACACTGCCCATCCCCACCGGTGTGCCAGCAATACAACATCAGAGCCGGGGTGAGAGGGCTCCGAGGGTCACACTGCCCATCCCCACCGGTGTGCCAGCAATACAACATCAGAGCCGGGGTGAGAGGGCTCCGAGGGTCACACTGCCCATCCCCACCGGTGTGCCAGCAATACAATGACATCAGAGCCGGGGTGAGAGGGCTCCGAGGGTCACACTGCCCATCCCCACCGGTGTGCCAACAATACAATGACATCAGAGCCGGGGTGAGAGGGCTCCGAGGGTCACACTGCCCATCCCCACCGGTGTGCGATCAATACGACATCAGAGCCGGGGTGAGAGGGCTCCGAGGGTCACACTGCCCATCCCCACCGGTGTGCGATCAATACGACATCAGAGCCGGGGTGAGAGGGCTCCGAGGGTCACACTGCCCATCCCCACCGGTGTGCCAGCAATACAATGACATCAGAGCCGGGGTGAGAGGGCTCCGAGGGTCACACTGCCCATCCCCACCGGTGTGCCAGCAATACAATGACATCAGAGCCGGGGTGAGAGGGCTCCGAGGGTCACACTGCCCATCCCCACCGGTGTGCCAGCAATACAATGACATCAGAGCCGGGGTGAGAGGGCTCCGAGGGTCACACTGCCCATCCCCACCGGTGTGCCAGCAATACAATGACATCAGAGCCGGGGTGAGAGGGCTCCGAGGGTCACACTGCCCATCCCCACCGGTGTGCCAGCAATACAATGACATCAGAGCCGGGGTGAGAGGGCTCCGAGGGTCACACTGCCCATCCCCACCGGTGTGCCAGCAATACAATGACATCAGAGCCGGGGTGAGAGGGCTCCGAGGGTCACACTGCCCATCCCCACCGGTGTGCGATCAATACGACATCAGATCTCTTTAATGTGGACAGGAAACCAGATGCCAACATACACCAGTGCCCAGCAGAGCATTACGACATCGGAGAGCAATATGCAGACTATTCCTCCACTGCATTCATCATGTGCCCTGCAGACCATCTTGTTTCTTCAATCTCTCCTAAAATCCAGCTGGGCACTTCCCGCACCTAGACACTCCCGATAGCCGGCCACTTCCCGCACCTAGACACTCCCGATAGCCGGCCACTTCCCGCACCTAGACACTCCCGATAGCCGGCCACTTCCCGCACCTAGACACTCCCGATAGCCGGCCACTTCCCGCACCTAGACACTCCCGATAGCCGGCCACTTCCCGCACCTAGACACTCCCGATAGCCGGCCACTTCCCGCACCTAGACACTCCCGATAGCCGGCCACTTCCCGCACCTAGACACTCCCGATAGCCGGCCACTTCCCGCACCTAGACACTCCCGATAGCCGGCCACTTCCCGCACCTAGACACTCCCGATAGCCGGCCACTTCCCGCACCTAGACACTCCCGATAGCCGGCCACTTCCCGCACCTAGACACTCCCGATAGCCGGCCACTTCCCGCACCTAGACACTCCCGATAGCCGGCCACTTCCCGCACCTAGACACTCCCGATAGCCGGGCACTTCCCGCACCTAGACACTCCCGATAGCCGGCCACTTCCCGCACCTAGACACTCCCGATAGCCGGCCACTTCCCGCACCTAGACACTCCCGATAGCCGGCCACTTCCCGCACCTAGACACTCCCGATAGCCGGCCACTTCCCGCACCTAGACACTCCCGATAGCCGGCCACTTCCCGCACCTAGACACTCCCGATAGCCGGCCACTTCCCGCACCTAGACACTCCCGATAGCCGGCCACTTCCCGCACCTAGACACTCCCGATAGCCGGCCACTTCCCGCACCTAGACACTCCCGATAGCCGGCCACTTCCCGCACCTAGACACTCCCGATAGCCGGCCACTTCCCGCACCTAGACACTCCCGATAGCCGGCCACTTCCCGCACCTAGACACTCCCGATAGCCGGCCACTTCCCGCACCTAGACACTCCCGATAGCCGGCCACTTCCCGCACCTAGACACTCCCGATAGCCGGCCACTTCCCGCACCTAGACACTCCCGATAGCCGGCCACTTCCCGCACCTAGACACTCCCGATAGCCGGCCACTTCCCGCACCTAGACACTCCCGATAGCCGGCCACTTCCCGCACCTAGACACTCCCGATAGCCGGCCACTTCCCGCACCTAGACACTCCCGATAGCCGGCCACTTCCCGCACCTAGACACTCCCGATAGCCGGCCACTTCCCGCACCTAGACACTCCCGATAGCCGGCCACTTCCCGCACCTAGACACTCCCGATAGCCGGCCACTTCCCGCACCTAGACACTCCCGATAGCCGGCCACTTCCCGCACCTAGACACTCCCGATAGCCGGCCACTTCCCGCACCTAGACACTCCCGATAGCCGGCCACTTCCCGCACCTAGACACTCCCGATAGCCGGCCACTTCCCGCACCTAGACACTCCCGATAGCCGGCCACTTCCCGCACCTAGACACTCCCGATAGCCGGCCACTTCCCGCACCTAGACACTCCCGATAGCCGGCCACTTCCCGCACCTAGACACTCCCGATAGCCGGCCACTTCCCGCACCTAGACACTCCCGATAGCCGGCCACTTCCCGCACCTAGACACTCCCGATAGCCGGCCACTTCCCGCACCTAGACACTCCCGATAGCCGGCCACTTCCCGCACCTAGACACTCCCGATAGCCGGCCACTTCCCGCACCTAGACACTCCCGATAGCCGGCCACTTCCCGCACCTAGACACTCCCGATAGCCGGCCACTTCCCGCACCTAGACACTCCCGATAGCCGGCCACTTCCCGCACCTAGACACTCCCGATAGCCGGCCACTTCCCGCACCTAGACACTCCCGATAGCCGGCCACTTCCCGCACCTAGACACTCCCGATAGCCGGCCACTTCCCGCACCTAGACACTCCCGATAGCCGGCCACTTCCCGCACCTAGACACTCCCGATAGCCGGCCACTTCCCGCACCTAGACACTCCCGATAGCCGGCCACTTCCCGCACCTAGACACTCCCGATTGCCGGCCACTTCCCGCACCTAGACACTCCCGATTGCCGGCCACTTCCCGCACCTAGACACTCCCGATAGCCGGGCACTTCCCGCACCTAGACACTCCCGATAGCCGGGGACTTCCCGCACCTAGACACTCCCGATAGCCGGCCACTTCCCGCACCTAGACACTCCCGATAGCCGGGGACTTCCCGCACCTAGACACTCCCGATAGCCGGGGACTTCCCGCACCTAGACACTCCCGATAGCCGGGCACTTCCCGCACCTAGACACTCCCGATTGCCGGCCACTTCCCGCACCTAGACACTCCCGATTGCCGGGCACTTCCCGCACCTAGACACTCCCGATAGCCGGGCACTTCCCGCACCTAGACACTCCCGATAGCCGGGGACTTCCCGCACCTAGACACTCCCGATAGCCGGCCACTTCCCGCACCTAGACACTCCCGATTGCCGGCCACTTCCCGAACCTAGACACTCCCGATAGCCGGCCACTTCCCGCACCTAGACACTCCCGATAGCCGGCCACTTCCCGCACCTAGACACTCCCGATAGCCGGGGACTTCCCGCACCTAGACACTCCCGATAGCCGGGGACTTCCCGCACCTAGACACTCCCGATAGCCGGGCACTTCCCGCACCTAGACACTCCCGATAGCCGGGCACTTCCCGCACCTAGACACTCCCGATTGCCGGCCACTTCCCGCACCTAGACACTCCCGATAGCCGGCCACTTCCCGCACCTAGACACTCCCGATAGCCGGCCACTTCCCGCACCTAGACACTCCCGATAGCCGGGCACTTCCCGCACCTAGACACTCCCGATAGCCGGGCACTTCCCGCACCTAGACACTCCCGATAGCCGGGCACTTCCCGCACCTAGACACTCCCGATAGCCGGGCACTTCCCGCACCTAGACACTCCCGATTGCCGGCCACTTCCCGCACCTAGACACTCCAGATAGCCGGCCACTTCCCGCACCTAGACACTCCCGATAGCCGGCCACTTCCCGCACCTAGACACTCCCGATAGCCGGCCACTTCCCGCACCTAGACACTCCCGATAGCCGGCCACTTCCCGCACCTAGACACTCCCGATAGCCGGCCACTTCCCGCACCTAGACACTCCCGATTGCCGGGCACTTCCCGCACCTAGACACTCCCGATAGCCGGCCACTTCCCGCACCTAGACACTCCCGATTGCCGGGCACTTCCCGCACCTAGACACTCCCGATAGCCGGCCACTTCCCGCATCTAGACACTCCCGATAGCCGGGGACTTCCCGCACCTAGACACTCCCGATTGCCGGCTACTTCCCGCACCTAGACACTCCCGATTGCCGGGGACTTCCCGCACCTAGACACTCCCGATGGCCGGGCACTTCCCACATCTAGACACTCCCGATAGCCTACTTCCCGCACCTAGACACTCCCGATAGCCGGGGACTTCCCGCACCTAGACACTCCCGATTGCCGGCCACTTCCCGCACCTAGACACTCCCGATAGCCGGGCACTTCCCGCACCTAGACACTCCCGATAGCCGGGCACTTCCCGCACCTAGACACTCCCGATAGCCGGGCACTTCCCGCACCTAGACACTCCCGATTGCCGGCTACTTCCCGCACCTAGACACTCCAGATTGCCGGGCACTTCCGGCACCTAGACACTCCCGATAGCCGGGCACTTCCCGCACCTAGACACTCCCGATTGCCGGGCACTTCCCGCACCTAGACACTCCCGATAGCCGGGCACTTCCCGCACCTAGACACTCCCGATTGCCGGCTACTTCCCGCACCTAGACACTCCAGATTGCCGGGCACTTCCGGCACCTAGACACTCCCGATAGCCGGGCACTTCCCGCACCTAGACACTCCCGATTGCCGGGCACTTCCCGCACCTAGACACTCCCGATAGCCGGCCACTTCCCGCACCTAGACACTCCCGATAGCCGGCCACTTCCCGCACCTAGACACTCCCGATAGCCGCCACTTCCCGCACCTAGACACTCCCGATAGCCGGCCACTTCCCGCACCTAGACACTCCCGATAGCCGGCCACTTCCCGCACCTAGACACTCCCGATAGCCGGCCACTTCCCGCACCTAGACACTCCCGATAGCCGGCCACTTCCCGCACCTAGACACTCCCAATAGCCGGCCACTTCCCGCACCTAGACACTCCCGATAGCCGGCCACTTCCCGCACCTAGACACTCCCAATAGCCGGCCACTTCCCGCACCTAGACACTCCCGATAGCCGGCCACTTCCCGCACCTAGACACTCCCGATTGCCGGGCACTTCCCGCACCTAGACACTCCCGATTGCCGGGGACTTCCCGCACCTAGACACTCCCGATTGCCGGGGACTTCCCGCACCTAGACACTCCCAATAGCCGGCCACTTCCCGCACCTAGACACTCCCGATAGCCGGCCACTTCCCGCACCTAGACACTCCCAATAGCCGGCCACTTCCCGCACCTAGACACTCCCAATAGCCGGCCACTTCCCGCACCTAGACACTCCCGATAGCCGGCCACTTCCCGCACCTAGACACTCCCGATTGCCGGGGACTTCCCGCACCTAGACACTCCCGATTGCCGGGGACTTCCCGCACCTAGACACTCCCGATTGCCGGGGACTTCCCGCACCTAGACACTCCCGATAGCCGGGCACTTCCCGCACCTAAACCAGAAGTCCTGTTCTGTGTCTTCATAGCTGTATATGTGCAGTGTGAAATCATCTAAGGCACTGCTGTCTCACCAGATTTGGTGATGTTCTTGCTGGAGGGGAAGCTGTACCTGAGGATCTCCCTGCTTCATCCAATCTGATGATCCCTGCTTCCTCCACCAGTCATCTTGGGGGGCAGCTGTGACATGAAGCAGCAAAGCCCCGCCTCTACCAAGATGGCCGCCTCCACATAGAGACATTAATCTACAAAATGAGGTGGGATATTCCATGGCGGGAATGAAGAGAAGTAGAGAAGGGAGCACTATACTGACTGATCATTGTATATCATACCCCCCCTCCCCCCCCCCCCCCCCCCTTACCTTTGGCAGTTTGGGGGTCTCTCTCTTTTTCTTCTTTTCAGGATTGGTGTCATCCAGCAGATCCGGCTCAAATGAGTAAAGTTCTGTGAGCTCGTTCATGGTGAAGTGACGCTCGATCTGCTGCTGGTCAACCACCCGAAATGATAAGGATTGCTTGGTGACCTGCCGATCATAGATCTTCTCTTCCATCGTTCCCTAAATAGAAAAACGGTCCATTTATTATCCTTCCACGAAACATTCACTTACCACAAAGAGTAATACCGGTACATGGAGGGGGGAGGGGTCTGTGCGTGATCTACATGGAGGGGGGAGGGGTCTGTGTGTGTGATCTACATGGAGGGGGGAGGGGTCTGTGTGTGATCTACATGGAGGGGGGAGGGGTCTGTGCTTGATAAACATGGAGGGGGGAGGGGTCTGTGAGTGATCTACATGGAGGGGGGAGGGGTCTGCGAGTGATCTACATGGAGGGGGGAGGGGTCTGTGTGTGATCTACATGGAGGGGGGAGGGGTCTGTGTGTGTGATCTACATGGAGGGGGGAGGGGTCTGTGCTTGATAAACATGGAGGGGGAGGGGTCTGTGCGTGATAAACATGGAGGGGGAGGTCTTACGAACCTGTGCCAGGAACCGGTACACGAAGACCGCCTTGGTCTGACCGAATCGGTAGACGCGGAAGATACTCTGTACATCATAGGATGGATTCCAGGAAGCGTCGAAGATAATCACACGATTGGCCGCTACCAGATTGATGCCGAGGGATCCGGCTTTTGTAGAGATGAGGAAGAGACGTCCCCTGGAAGGAGGAGAGAACACGGCATGACATTTCTAGGAGACGGTCGGAGAAAAAAGGGGCGGAGCTCTATTAAATACAAAATACAACGCCGTACCTCGGGTTGGCGATATCATTGAACTCCTCGGCCCACTTCTTCCGGGTCTGAGCGGTGGTTGAACCGTCTAGTCGGTAATAATCGATATTCCTGAACCACTTCCCTTCACCTGGCAAAGATTAAATGACTTGTATTAGAGGAAGTCCGTTCCAGAGACGTCCCACCGACCCACCGACCCCTCCTCCAGACTCCACCGGACTGAACCTGGCCCACCGCTTCCTTCTACCATCCCCGTATATACCCCCCGACACCATCCCCGTATATACCCCCTCCACACCATCCCCGTATATACCCCCTCCCACACCATCCCCGTATATACCCCCCCCACACCATCCCCGTATATACCCCCCCCACACCATCCCCGTATATACCCCCTCCACACCATCCCCGTATATACCCCCTCCCACACCATCCCCGTATATACCCCCCCCACACCATCCCCGTATATACCCCCCCCACACCATCCCCGTATATACCCCCCCATCCCCGACACCATCCCCGTATATACCCCCTCCACACCATCCCCGTATATACCCCCTCCACACCATCCCCGTATATACCTCCCCACACCATCCCCGTATATACCCCCCCATCCCCGACACCATCCCCGTATATACCCCCTCCACACCATCCCCGTATATACCCCCTCCCACACCATCACCGTATATACCCCCTCCCACACCATCCCCGTATATACCCCCTCCCACACCATCCCCGTATATACCCCCTCCCACACCATCCCCGTATATACCCCCTCCCACACCATCCCCGTATATACCCCCTCCCACACCATCCCCGTATATACCCCTCCCACACCATCCCCGTATATACCCCCTCCACACCATCCCCGTATATACCCCCTCCCACACCATCCCCGTATATACCCCCTCCCACACCATCCCCGTATATACCCCCTCCCACACCATCCCCGTATATACCCCCTCCCACACCATCCCCGTATATACCCCCTCCACACCATCCCCGTATATACCCCCTCCCACACCATCCCCGTATATACCCCCTCCCACACCATCCCCGTATATACCCCCTCCCACACCATCCCCGTATATACCCCCTCCCACACCATCCCCGTATATACCCCCCCCCACACCATCCCCGTATATACCCCCTCCCACACCATCCCCGTATATACCCCCTCCACACCATCCCCGTATATACCCCCTCCCACACCATCCCCGTATATACCCCCCCCCACACCATCCCCGTATATACCCCCTCCCACACCATCCCCGTATATACCCCCTCCACACCATCCCCGTATATACCCCCCCACACCATCCCCGTATATACCCCCTCCCACACCATCCCCGTATATACCCCCCCACACCATCCCCGTATATACCCCCTCCACACCATCCCCGTATATACCCCCCCACACCATCCCCGTATATACCCCCTCCCACACCATCCCCGTATATACCCCCCCACACCATCCCCGTATATACCCCCTCCCACACCATCCCCGTATATACCCCCTCCCACACCATCCCCGTATATACCCCCCGACACCATCCCCGTATATACCCCCTCCCACACCATCCCCGTATATACCCCCCGACACCATCCCCGTATATACCCCCTCCACACCATCCCCGTATATACCCCCCGACACCATCCCCGTATATACCCCTCCCACACCATCCCCGTATATACCCCCTCCCACACCATCCCCGTATATACCCCCTCCCACACCATCCCCGTATATACCCCCTCCCACACCATCCCCGTATATACCCCCTCCCACACCATCCCCGTATATACCCCCTCCCACACCATCCCCGTATATACCCCCTCCCACACCATCCCCGTATATACCCCCCGACACCATCCCCGTATATACACCCTCCACACCATCCCCGTATATACCCCCCCACACCATCCCCGTATATACCCCCTCCCACACCATCTCCGTATATACCCCCCCATCCCCGTATATACCCCCTCCACACCATCCCCGTATATACCCCCTCCCACACCATCCCCGTATATACCCCCTCCCACACCATCCCCGTATATACCCCCTCCACACCATCCCCGTATATAACCCCCCATCCCCGACACCATCCCCGTATATACCCCCCACACACCATCCCCGTATATACCCCCCCCCCACACCATCCCCGTATATACCCCCTCCCACACCATCCCCGTATATACCCCCTCCACACCATCCCCGTATATACCCCCTCCCACACCATCCCCGTATATACCCCCTCCCACACCATCCCCGTATATACCCCCTCCCACACCATCCCCGTATATACCCCCTCCCACACCATCCCCGTATATACCCCCTCCCACACCATCCCCGTATATACCCCCTCCCACACCATCCCCGTATATACCCCCTCCACACCATCCCCGTATATACCCCCTCCACACCATCCCCGTATATACCCCCTCCCACACCATCCCCGTATATACCCCCTCCCACACCATCCCCGTATATACCCCCTCCCACACCATCCCCGTATATACCCCCTCCCACACCATCCCCGTATATACCCCCTCCCACACCATCCCCGTATATACCCCCTCCCACACCATCCCCGTATATACCCCCTCCACACCATCCCCGTATATACCCCCCCATCCCCGACACCATCCCCGTATATACCCCCCACACACCATCCCCGTATATACCCCCCCCAACACTGACAGGAGGTCAGATTGTGCTTCACACACAAGGACAGGAGGTCAGATTGTGCCTCACACACAAGGACAGGAGGTCAGATTGTGCCTCACACACAAGGACAGGAGGTCAGATTGTGCCTCACACACAAGGACAGGAGGTCAGATTGTGCCTCACACACAAGGACAGGAGGTCAGACTGTGCCTCACACACAAGGACAGGAGGTCAGACTGTGCCTCACACACAAGGACAGGAGGTCAGACTGTGCCTCACACACAAGGACAGGAGGTCAGACTGTGCCTCACACACAAGGACAGGAGGTCAGACTGTGCCTCACACACAAGGACAGGAGGTCAGACTGTGCCTCACACACAAGGACAGGAGGTCAGATTGTGCCTCACACACAAGGACAGGAGGTCAGATTGTGCCTCACACACAAGGACAGGAGGTCAGATTGTGCCTCACACACAAGGACAGGAGGTCAGATTGTGCCTCACACACAAGGACAGGAGGTCAGATTGTGCCTCACACACAAGGACAGGAGGTCAGATTGTGCCTCACACACAAGGACAGGAGGTCAGATTGTGCCTCACACACAAGGACAGGAGGTCAGATTGTGCCTCACACACAAGGACAGGAGGTCAGATTGTGCCTCACACACAAGGACAGGAGGTCAGATTGTGCCTCACACACAAGGACAGGAGGTCAGATTGTGCCTCACACACAAGGACAGGAGGTCAGATTGTGCCTCACACACAAGGACAGGAGGTCAGACTCGGCCTCACACACAAGGACAGGCGGTGGCTGCTCGGAATGCGGGTGCCAGTTCTGGGGAGACCCGGTAGAAGATATGCTTCTAATTAGGTGGAGATACAGTTTCCTCCCACAATCTGCGCTAATAAATGGAACTGCCTTCCAGGTCTAATTATTTTTTGCAGTCAAATGTAGAACAGCTGCTTGAGCTTAATTAGACTAATAATTAGGGCCCCTCTGTGCCAGATGTGGGACACAATGAACGTTCAGCTCGGAGCTCATTAGAGGCCATGGCCTCTTTTTTTCAGACATTTTTGGGGTCTCTGATCTGTGTCTTGTCATCACCCCGATGGAGATTACCAGACTACGGTTTGAATCCCGTCCAAGTCACAGATTTAAAGGGCAAGAACGCAGACAATGCAGTCTCGGGGGGCCCCGGTGTGCCATGACCCCCCCCCAAACCCACCACTGCCCTTTGTTTTACCATTAGGCCGAAAGGGGCATCCCATAAGCCTGCCAGAAACACACCCCCCCTCCCCAAGTTAGAGGATCAACCCATCTTGTGCAGATTCTGGGACACTCCAACCCTCGTCCCAGCAATGGGTGGTCTCCATACTCAAAACCGACGCATGCGAGGAAGAAACAAGCGGGCTGTAGACCAATGACATCAGCCTTCACAAAGCTTTATTGCACCAGGACACGCTTACAAGGGTCACTTCTCTATGGATAATATAGAGGGTCCCCCTATAACATCCTCCGTTTGTCAGGACAGGTAACTGGCTGATGCCAAAAGCTAAATGCAGAGGCTCCGGCACGATCCCAGTAGAGCCCCCCCCCCCCCCCCCCCGAACCAGGGCAGTGGACTTTGCCCCCCGGTAATCCTTCCTAGGCACCTTTATAAATAACCGGTCTGGGTTGAGCAGCTTCCTCCTTTTCTTCTTCTGCGCCTTCTTTTCCATCTTCTTTTCCACCTTCTTTTCCTTCCTCAATTTTATCCATGCTCGCCATCTCCAGAAAATCTTCAATCAGGTCCAACGATATGAGAGACTGGCTGAAAACTAACCTACAAGAAGACATCAATGTTAGTACATAGCAGGTCTGTGAATGGGAAGTCACTATAGGGTAGAACGTTCCAATGCCAGGAACGGCGCATGCACGGACAGCCAGGCAATAAGTATTTTGTAGCATGTGGATAGTAAAGACAGCCGAGGTCTCTCCATAGACTACAGATATATGGATAATACAAGAGATGAGCATCACATGATCTGCCCACTATGGGCACTCTATAGACCCCACCCCCACACTGATCATCCTGAATGGATCTGCCGGACGGGCGGCAATGTGTTCAGAGCAGATACAGTGCCTTGAAAAAGTATTCATACCCCTTGAAATTTTCCACATTTTGTTACAACCAAAAACATAAATGTATTTTATTGGGATTTTATGTGATAGACCAACACAAAGTGGCTTATAATTGTGAAGTGGAAGGAAAATGATAAATTATACAAATAAATATGTGAAAAGTGTGGGGGGGGGGGGGGCATTTGTATTCAGCCCCCTTTACTCTGATACCCCTAACTAAAATCTAGTGGAACCAATTGCCTTCAGAAGTCACCTAATTAGTAAATAGAGTCCACCTGTGTGTCATTTCTTCTCAGTATAAATACAGCTGTTCTGTGAAGCCCTCAGAGGTTTGTTAGAGAATCTTAGTGAGCAAACAGCATCATGAAGGCCAAGGAACACACCAGACAGGTCAGGGATAAAGTTGTGGAGAAGTATAAAGCAGGGTTAGGTTATAAAAAAATCTCCCAAGCTTTGAACATCTCACGGAGCTCTGTTCAATCCATCATCGGAAAATGGAAAGAGTATGGCACAACTGCAAACCTACCAAGACATGGCCGTCCACCTAAACTGACCGGCCGGGCAAGGAGAGCATTCATCAGAGAAGAGCCAAGAGGTCCATGGTAACTCTGGAGGAGCTGCAGAGATCCACAGCTCAGGTGGGAGAATCTGTCCACAGGACAACTATTAGTCGTGTTCTCCACAAATCTGCCCTTTATGGAAGAGTGACAAGAAGAAAGACATTGGTGAAAGAAAGTCATAAGAAGTCCTGTTTGTAGTTTGTGAGAAGCCATGTGGAGGACACAGCAAACATGTGGAAGAAGGTGATCTGGTCACATGAGACCAAAATTCAACTTTATGGCCTAAAAGTAAAACGCTATGTGTGGGGAAAACTAACACTGCACATCACCCTGAACACACCATCCACACCGTGAAACATGATGGTGGCAGCATCATGTGGTGGGGATGGTTTTCTTCAGCAGGGACAGGGAAGCTGGTCAGAATTGATGGGAAGATGGATGGAGACAAATACAGGACAATCTTAGAAGAAAACCTGTTAGAGTTTACAAAAGACTTGAGACCGGGGCGGAGGTTCACCTTCCAGCAGGACAACGACCCGAAACATCCAGCCAGAGCTACAATGGAATGGTTTAGATCAAAGCATATTCATGTGTTAGAATGGCCCAGTCACAGTCCAGACCTAAATCACATTGAGAATCTGTGGCAAGACTTGAAAATTGCTGTTCACAGATGTTCTCCATCCAATCTGACAGAGCTTGAGATATTTTACAAAGAAGAATGGGCAGAAATGTCCTCTCTAGATGTGCAAAGCTGGTAGAGACCCCCAAAAAGACTTGTAGAGAAAGGGGGTTCTACAAAGTATTGACTCCGGGGGGCGCCATACAAATGCCCCTCCCCCACACTTTTCACATATTTATTTGTATCATTTATCATTTTCCTTCCACTTCACAATTATGTGACACTTTGTGTTGGTCTATCACATAAAATCCCAATAAAATACATTTATGTTTTTGGTTGTAACAAAATGTGTGAAACTTCAAGAGGTATGAATACTTTTTCAAGGCACTGTACATGCAAGCTTGGCTAAGATGATGATAGGAGTTTATTTACTGCATAGTTGTGCAGATCGCCTGACCAGTATCTCATGTCTGTGGGTGGCTTCAACACGTTCTTCTACACCAAGCATTGCTGGGAGCAGATATTACAGCAGATAACTATTGAGGGTCATACAATGCAGGGCTGGTCTCCTGACCTCAGTAGATTGCTCAGTATTGCGTTGTACAATCCGTGTACAATCCACACATCCACACATACAGGAAAGTCTATACAGAACACAAGTCAGCAATAAGAACTCACACTTTGTCCCCGAGCTCCTCTGCCATGCGAAGAATCTCAAACAGAAGGCTAATTTTTCCGGAATGTTCCAACACACCAGCATCTGCTTCGGTCACAAAATCTTTGTACCAGTCGGGAGATGGGCTACCAGGGCCGGAGGACGATGTGGCTTTGCCAATAATGAGGAAAGAAAAGACAAGGAGGTAAAGGACTACACTGCATAGATTTCCCGATCTATCAACAACCTGAACCAAATCTGACCTGAGGGAACATTTACAACTAGAGAAAGGCCTCCAAAGTGACCAGTGAGGTCAGGTCTGTGTTATCCTTGGGTGGGACAAATTGAACCCCCATGGTGACCAATCATATCAGGTCTTTGTCATACTTGGGGTGGGACAAATTGAACCCTCATGGTGACCAATCATATCAGGCCTGTGTCATCCTTGGGTGGGACATAATGAACCCCCATTGTGAGTAATATCAAACTGGTGTCATCCTTGGGTGGGACATATTGAACCCCCATGGTGACCAAGCATATCAGGCATGTGTCATCCTTGGGTGAGACATAATTAACACCCATGGTGACCAATCAGTTCAGTTCTGTGCCACTCATGGGTAGGGTATAATGAATGGCCAGAGTGACCGGTCAGGTCATAAAACATGCTACCACCACATCCCCTGGATGGACAGAAACAACTCCTCTGGCTGTTGAACCATCTGCCAGATTTGTTGGTTATCGGAGTATTTCGTGGTTGGCCGGTAGTTCACTTATGTAAATAAATATTCTTTACATTTTTATATCTAGACACTCTCACTGCGTCCTGTCACAGCGAGAGCCCACGCACAGCGTTATTGTAGGAGGCCAACTCACTTTCTTCCACCTTGGGCACAGGTGCTTTTGATGGCACCTCTTCCTTGGAGTCCTTTGGATTGCCGCCCCGGGACCGGGAATTCCACACCTTAATGACTTCCACGTCTCTGTCACTATCCTCATCGCTGGAACTGCTCGAGTTCCTGCCTTTTTTCTTTGGTTGCTTCACCCTTTAAACATAATTATAGGCTGTTTATTTCATTGTAACAACTTCTAAAAACTCCATTAAATCCGTCTCATTCCTTCAGGCTGGAGGACTGCGCAGCACCTGGACAGTCATAGGTTGCACAACAAGGTTTACTAAAAGTATTCCGGAAGCAGAGAACCAAAGTCAGCAAGTTCCATTTAATCAAAGTCCAGACGGTCTGGATACAAAAACAGTCTAATAAAATGTGTTCAAGGTCAATGTAAAGGCCTGGAGACCTCCTCCGACTGACTCCACCACCACCCTGGAGACATTCTACTGTCGTCTCCTCCTCCACCACCCTGGAGACATTCTACTGTCGTCTCCTCCTCCACCACCCTGGAGACATTCTACTGTCGTCTCCTCCTCCACCACCCTGGAGACATTCTACTGTCGTCTCCTCCTCCACCACCCTGGAGACATTCTACTGTCGTCTCCTCCTCCACCACCCTGGAGACATTCTACTGTCGTCTCCTCCTCCACCACCCTGGAGACATTCTACTGTCGTCTCCTCCTCCACCACCCTGGAGACATTCTACTGTCGTCTCCTCCTCCACCACCCTGGAGACATTCTACTGTCGTCTCCTCCTCCACCACCCTGGAGACATTCTACTGTCGTCTCCTCCTCCACCACCCTGGAGACATTCTACTGTCGTCTCCTCCTCCACCACCCTGGAGACATTCTACTGTCGTCTCCTCCTCCACCACCCTGGAGACATTCTACTGTCTCCTCCTCCTCCACCACCCTGGAGACATTCTACTGTCTCCTCCTCCTCCACCACCCTGGAGACATTCTACTGTCTCCTCCTCCTCCACCACCCTGGAGACATTCTACTGTCTCCTCCTCCTCCACCACTCTGGAGACATTCTACTGTCTCCTCCTCCTCCACCACCCTGGAGACATTCTACTGTCTCCTCCTCCTCCACCACCCTGGAGACATTCTACTGTCTCCTCCTCCTCCACCACCCTGGAGACATTCTACTGTCTCCTCCTCCTCCACCACCCTGGAGACATTCTACTGTCTCCTCCTCCTCCACCACCCTGGAGACATTCTACTGTCTCCTCCTCCTCCACCACCCTGGAGACATTCTACTGTCTCCTCCTCCTCCACCACCCTGGAGACATTCTACTGTCTCCTCCTCCTCCACCACCCTGGAGACATTCTACTGTCTCCTCCTCCTCCACCACCCTGGAGACATTCTACTGTCTCCTCCTCTTCCACCACCCTGGAGACATTCTACTGTCTCCTCCTCCTCCACCACCCTGGAGACATTCTACTGTCTCCTCCGCCACCACCCTGGAGACATTCTACTGTCTCCTCCGCCACCACCCTGGAGACATTCTGTCTCCTCCTCCACCACCCTGGAGACATTCTACTCTCTCTCCTCCACCACCCTGGAGACATTCTACTCTCTCTCCTCCACCCTGGAGACATTCTACTGTCTCCTCCTCCACCCTGGAGACACCATGAATGCCAACATGTACTGTGACATACTGAAGCAGAGCATGATCCCCTCCCTTCGAAGACTGGGCTGCAGGGCAGTATTCCAACATAATAACGCCCCCAAACACACCTCCAAGATGACCACTGCCTTGCTAAAGAAGCTGAGGGTAAAGGTGATGGACTGGCCAAGCATGTCTCCAGACCTAAACCCTATTGAGCATCCTCAAACGGAAGGTGGAGGAGCGCAAGGTCTCCAACATCCACCAGCTCCGTGATGTCATCATGGAGGAGGGGAAGAGGACTCCAGTGACAACCTGTGAAGCTCTGGTGACCTCCATGCCCAAGAGGGTTAAGGCAGTGCTGGAAAATAATGGTGGCCACACAAAATATTGACACTTTGGGCCCAATTTGGAGATTTTCACTTAGGGGTGTACTGACTTTTGTTGCCAGCGGTTTAGACATTAATGGCTGTGTGTTGAGTTATTTTGAGGGGACAGTAAATTTACACTGTTATACAAGCTGTACACTCACTACTTTACATTGTAGACAAGTGTCATTTCTTCAGTGTTGTCACATGAAAAGAGAGAAGAAAAGATTTACACAAATGTCACTGAGGGGTGTACTTACTTTTGTGAGATTCTGTATATCTAGATGTATTGTTCATGTGAGATTCTTTGAACCTTGTACCACACTAAGCGTTGCCGATCTGTCATTTTAGAAAGGTTTAGTAGTAATAATGGGGACACGGCTGGGTTTGAATTCTGTGTTCTATACATTTGGAGATCTGTATACACGGGTTACGGTCTGTTGCAGTCTATGGACTGGCGGATTGTTTTAGTAATAAAGGAAAAATGTGTACGGCGGCCCGATTCGTCACTTAATTCACATTTTGGCACGCCGGGCGAAGCCACAAGAAAAATCAGTTGGCATTTATCTTCGATTGTTTGACTAATTCCTGATGATCGCTCACATGACGTTATTGCTAAGTGAATTTCTGGCAGAAGACGATAAACAGAAAAGAATCGTTCTTGTTGGTGGAACACACTTAGACCGTGCGCCGAATACCGCCATAGCGATTGGTGGAGAGACGCTAACCCTTTGTGTGCCGAATACCGCCATAGCGATTGGTGGAGAGACGCTAACCCTTTGTGTGCCGAATACCGCCATAGCGATTGGTGGAGAGACCGTAACTCTTTGTGTTCCGAATACCACCATAGCGATTGGTGGAGGAGAGACCGTAACTCTTTGTGTTCCGAATACCACCATAGCGATTGGTGGAGGAGAGACCGTAACCCTTTGTGCGCCAAATACCGCCATAGCGATTGGTGGAGAGACGCTAACCCTTTGTGTGCCGAATACCACCATAGCGATTGGTGGTGGAGAGACCGTAAACCTTTGTGTGCCGAATACCGCCATAGCGATTGGTGGAGAGACGCTAACCCTTTGTGTGCCGAATACCACCATAGCGATTGGTGGAGGAGAGACCGTAACCCTTTGTGTGCCGAATACCGCCATAGCGATTGGTGGAGGAGAGACCGTAACCCTTTGTGTGCCGAATACCGCCATAGCGATTGGTGGAGGAGAGACCGTAACCCTTTGTGTTCCGAATACCGCCATAGCGATTGGTGGAGGAGAGACCGTAACCCTTTGTGTGCCGAATACCGCCATAGCGATTGGTGGAGGAGAGACCGTAACCCTTTGTGTGCCAAATACCGCCATAGCGATTGGTGGAGAGACCGTAACCCTTTGTGTGCCGAATACCGCCATAGCGATTGGTGGAGAGACCGTAACCCTTTGTGTGCCGAATACCGCCATAGCGATTGGTGGAGGAGAGACCGTAACCCTTTGTGTGCCGAATACCGCCATAGCGATTGGTGGAGAGACCGTAACCCTTTGTGTGCCAAATACCACCATAGCGATTGGTGGAGAGACCGTAACCCTTTGTGTTCCGAATACCGCCATAGCGATTGGTGGAGGAGAGACCGTAACCCTTTGTGTGCCGAATACCGCCATAGCGATTGGTGGAGAGACCGTAACCCTTTGTGCGCCAAATACCACCATAGCGATTGGTGGAGGAGAGACCGTAACCCTTTGTGTGCCGAATACCGCCATAGCGATTGGTGGAGAGACCGTAACCCTTTGTGTGCCGAATACCGCCATAGCGATTGGTGGAGGAGAGACCGTAACCCTTTGTGCACCGAATACCGCCATAGCGATTGGTGGAGGAGAGACCGTAACCCTTTGTGTGCCAAATACCACCATAGCGATTGGTGGAGACCCCGTAACCCTTTGTGCGCCAAATACCACCATAGCGATTGGTGGAGGAGAGACCGTAACCCTTTGTGCGCCGAATACCGCCATAGCGATTGGTGGAGAGACGCTAACCCTTTGTGTGCCGAATACCGCCATAGCGATTGGTGGTGGAGAGACCGTAACCCTTTGTGTGCCGAATAAGGTCATCCTGATTGGTGGAGAGATGGTAACCCTTTGTGTGCTGAATAGTATTTTACTGATTGGTGGAGGAGAGACCGTAACCCTTTGTGTGCCGAATAAGGTCATCCTGATTGGTGGAGATACGGTAGCCCTTTGTGTGCTGAATAGTATTGTACCGATTGGAGGAGGAGATACGGTAACCCTTTGTGTGCTGTATAGTATTGTACCGATTGGAGGAGGAGATACGGTAACCCTTTGTGTGCTGTATAGTATTGTACCGATTGGAGGAGGAGATACGGTAACCCTTTGTGTGCTGTATAGTATTGTACCGATTGGAGGAGGAGATACGGTAACCCTTTGTGTGCTGTATAGTATTGTACTGATTGGAGGAGGAGATACGGTAACCCTTTGTGTGCTGATTGGAGGAGGAGATACGGTAACCCTTTGTGTGCCGATTGGAGGAGGAGATACGGTAACCCTTTGTGTGCCGATTGGAGGAGGAGATACGGTAACCCTTTGTGTGCTGATTGGAGGAGGAGATACGGTAACCCTTTGTGTGCTAATTGGAGGAGGTACAGTAACCCTTTGTGTGCTGATTGGAGGAGGAGATACGGTAACCATTTGTGTGCTGTATAGTATTGTACCGATTGGAGGAGGAGATACGGTAACCCTTTGTGTGCTGTATAGTATTGTACCGATTGGAGGAGGAGATACGGTAACCCTTTGTGTGCTGTATAGTATTGTACCGATTGGAGGAGGAGATACGGTAACCCTTTGTGTGCTGATTGGAGGAGGTACAGTAACCCTTTGTGTGCTGATTGGAGGAGGGTGGCAGGTGACCCTGTGCAGTACTTACGGTGTATCTTCCTCGGAGCTGGGGGTGGAAGTGGACTCTTCAGAGTCGGACACCACAAACTCCTCGGTGCTGTCTTCATCAAAGTACCCCTAGAAGAACACAGGCATGATGACGTCACCACAAAGGATTTCTCCAGCACACATCTGTTCAGTCACTTGGAAAAAGTCTGGCTTACATCATTCCAAACAAAGCTTTAATAATGGGCATATATCATGAAATATAAAGGAACATAATCACAGATGAAAGAGCAGCAGGCAAATCTATAGCGCTGCACAAAGAAAAAAAAACAAATTTCCATTATTTCACCGAAATTCTACCCACTATTTGGCATGGTTTATCGGGGAAACATTTACCAGAGACAGGAATATGTAGTATGATATCTGCCGTACCTTATTCTCCTTACTAATGTAGTCCAGCTGCAGGCACCACGGGTGAGTCCAGATCCTACTTAAAATCTGAAAGTCCTGGAAAAGCTTGGTTCCAGATTTACCTCGGCCTCCTCCTCCTCCTCCTCCTCCCTCGCCGAGAGTAACACCTGTCAAGGTAAAAGGATTAGAGGACGGGCCATGCCGGCTTTTACAACATCACAGCAGATGTTTCCATTTCACACTTAAATGCTCAATACAGAAATCTGGCCTAAAGCTTCATATGTGAGACCACAAGAAAGGAACGCCGCATGCTTTGTGCTCCCAGGGATATACAATACACCTCCAACGTCCCTTCATGGGACTGCACCAATCACATCAAGGGGCCCCAGGGCTAACTTCTGATGGGGGCCCCAGGACTAACTTCTGATGGGGGCCCCAGGGATATACAATACACCTCCAAGGTCCCTTCATGGGACTGCACCAATCACATCAAGGAGCCCCAGGGCTAACTTCTGATGGGGGCCCCAGGGATATACAATACACCTCCAAGGTCCCTTCATGGGACTGCACCAATCACATCAAGGAGCCCCAGGGCTAACTTCTGATGGGGGCCCCAGGACTAACTTCTGATGGGGGCCCCAGGGATATACAATACACCTCCAAGGTCCCTTCATGGGACTGCACCAATCACATCAAGGAGCCCCAGGGCTAACTTCTGATGGGGGCCCCAAGGCTAACTACTGATAGGGGGGGCCCCAGAGATATACAATACACCTCCAGCATTCAATGTCCCTCCTTGAGACTGCACCATTCACATCATGGGGCCCCAGGGCTAACTTCTGATGGGGGCCCCAGGGATATACAATACACCTCCAACATTCGATGTCCCTCCACGTGCAGGGAAAGACACTGCACCATTCACATTATGGGGCCCCCAAAAATAACTTCTGATAGGGGCCCCCAGGGTTAACGCTCTCTGCAGCAGCTTGCAGTGTCAACTGTGACAAAACTTGCACAAAGTATGACTAAATAAAGAGCAGGCGGGTGGGCAGGGGATCGGGGTACAGGCTAGAGATGTAATAAGAACCAGAAGGATCGCCTATAATAGGACAAAGTAATGAATGCTGTGAACACACAATGACTTTACCCCCCCCCCCCCCCCAGGGTTTGTAGATCTCAACATCTTAGCGGTCCCAGAAGGATTTAGCAGAGGAGAGACTCTGGGACTTTATTAGGCATACTGGGCTCTGCTGCAAGAGTTCAGAGGGCAGTCAGTCTACACTACCTAGACAGCTAAGCAGAGGGGCGCATGTGCGACTACAGGGGATCCCAACCTCCGACCGCCGACAGGGGATCCCAAGCTCCGACCGCCGACAGGGGATCCCAACCTCCGACCGCCGACAGGGGATCCCAAGCTCCGACCGCCGACAGGGGATCCCAAGCTCCGACCGCCGACAGGGGATCCCAAGCTCCGACCGCCGACAGGGGATCCCAAGCTCCGACCGCCGACAGGGGATCCCAAGCTCCGACCGCCGACAGGGGATCCCAAGCTCCGACCGCCGACAGGGGATCCCAAGCTCCGACCGCCGACAGGGGATCCCAACATCCCGACAGGGGATCCCAACATCCCAACCGCCGACAGGGGATCCCAAACATCCCGACCGCCGACAGGGGATCCCAAACATCCCGACCGCCGACAGGGGATCCCAAACATCCCGACCGCCGACAGGGGATCCCAAACATCCCGACCGCCGACAGGGGATCCCAAACATCCCGACCGCCGACAGGGGATCCCAAACATCCCGACCGCCGACAGGGGATCCCAAACATCCCGACCGCCGACAGGGGATCCCAAACATCCCGACCGCCGACAGGGGATCCCAAACATCCCGACCGCCGACAGGGGATCCCAAACATCCCGACCGCCGACAGGGGATCCCAAACATCCCGACCGCCGACAGGGGATCCCAAACATCCCGACCGCCGACAGGGGATCCCAAACATCCCGACCGCCGACAGGGGATCCCAAACATCCCGACCGCCGACAGGGGATCCCAAACATCCCGACCGCCGACAGGGGATCCCAAACATCCCGACCGCCGACAGGGGATCCCAAACATCCCGACCGCCGACAGGGGATCCCAAACATCCCGACCGCCGACAGGGGATCCCAAACATCCCGACCGCCGACAGGGGATCCCAAACATCCCGACCGCCGACAGGGGATCCCAAACATCCCGACCGCCGACAGGGGATCCCAAACATCCCGACCGCCGACAGGGGATCCCAAACATCCCGACCGCCGACAGGGGATCCCGACAGGGGATCTCAACATCCCGACCGCCGACAGGGGATCCCGACAGGGGATCCCAAACATCCCGACCGCCGACAGGGGATCCCGACAGGGGATCCCAAACATCCCGACCGCCGACAGGGGATCCCGACAGGGGATCTCAACGTCCCGACCGCCGACAGGGGATCCCGACAGGGGATCCCAACGTCCCGACCGCCGACAGGGGATCCCAACGTCCCGACCGCCGACAGGGGATCCCAACGTCCCGACCGCCGACAGGGGATCCCAACGTCCCGACCGCCGACAGGGGATCCCAACGTCCCGACCGCCGACAGGGGATCCCAACGTCCCGACCGCCGACAGGGGATCCCAACGTCCCGACCGCCGACAGGGGATCCCAACGTCCCGACCGCCGACAGGGGATCCCAACGTCCCGACCGCCGACAGGGGATCCCAACGTCCCGACCGCCGACAGGGGATCCCAACGTCCCGACCGCCGACAGGGGATCCCAACGTCCCGACCGCCGACAGGGGATCCCAACGTCCCGACCGCCGACAGGGGATCCCAACGTCCCGACCGCCGACAGGGGATCCCAACGTCCCGACCGCCGACAGGGGATCCCAACGTCCCGACCGCCGACAGGGGATCCCAACGTCCCGACCGCCGACAGGGGATCCCAACGTCCCGACCGCCGACAGGGGATCCCAACGTCCCGACCGCCGACAGGGGATCCCAACGTCCCGACCGCCGACAGGGGATCCCAACGTCCCGACCGCCGACAGGGGATCCCAACGTCCCGACCGCCGACAGGGGATCCCAACGTCCCGACCGCCGACAGGGGATCCCAACGTCCCGACCGCCGACAGGGGATCCCAACGTCCCGACCGCCGACAGGGGATCCCAACGTCCCGACCGCCGACAGGGGATCCCAACGTCCCGACCGCCGACAGGGGATCCCAACGTCCCGACCGCCGACAGGGGATCCCAACGTCCCGACCGCCGACAGGGGATCCCAACGTCCCGACCGCCGACAGGGGATCTCAACGTCCCGACCGCCGACAGGGGATCTCAACGTCCCGACCGCCGACAGGGGATCTCAACGTCCCGTCCGCCGACAGGGGATCTCAACGTCCCGTCCGCCGACAGGGGATCTCAACGTCCCGTCCGCCGACAGGGGATCCCAACCTCCGACAGGGGATCCCAACCTCCGACAGGGGATCCCAACCTCCGACAGGGGATCCCAACCTCAGCCCTTCGACAGGGTGACTATGGGGGATCCCGAGCTTTGACCTACACACACACATACATATATATATATACACAGTGTGCGCTACTAATGAGGAATCCTTAAGCTGCTTTAAGAGTATAAAAAAGCCAATGAATGTGAGAGACAGAAGATTCCAGAACATCCACAATGTATGAGAGGAGCAGCTCCGCTCCCCCCAGGGGAAGCTGCATTACTAACACACAGGATTTATTAATATTTGGGAATCCGTATCTTATTACCATCAATCCCGGCCTAATGATAATAATCTGTCCAACAATTGAAGAGAAAAGCCTGCTGCTGGCAGAATATCTGAGGCACAAAGTACAATCAGAACAATTATGAGAATGGCAGACTTCTGTACCCGGCATGAACATCTGCTGCCCATCACCAGCGGGTACAGCCTGTAATTACACTGATGAGGTCATTCTAGTTTTACATTAAAGTTGTTAAATATCTTCAGAGGATGAATCCTGCGAGGGAGGAAAGACGAATGAACAGGAAAGAAGAAAGCCTTTAAAGAGAAGAGATGATAATAACAATGATAATTAACTGACAATGACAGAATGGATGTGATTGGTGACATTCAGGTGTCTGCAGGTCTCCCATCAAAGGCTGGAGGGTGTGATGATGTCACCAGACATCGGGGGTGATGTCATCCAGTGTGTGACATGAAAAGATCCGACCACAATATGCCCCGTTAGATTTACTGATAACGGTATTTCCACGAATCTTCCAGAACAGCTACTTGAGAGATGATTGGCTCCACCCTCTACACAAATCAGACAATTTAAAAGGCCCTTCTTTTCCTCTGACCCGCAGGTGTTTGAAGATCAAGTAAACCTCCACCAAAAATGTACCAGGCAGAGGAATAACAGAATCTCACTAAAAACACCACCAGGTTAAATAAGGAGAACAGTAAATAAAGAATAGGGTGGGAATATAGACGCTGTCCTGGAAGATTTGTGGAAATACCGTTACCGGTAAGTCTAACGGGTGCTTTCCACCTTCATCTTCCAGGACAGCTACTTGAGAGGATAAGCAAGATTCCATACCTTAGGGAGGGACGACAGCATGAAGTACTTTCCTACCAAAGGAGAGGTCCTGGCTGGAGAGCATCTGGACTCTATAATGCTTGATAAATGCATGAGAGGAGGACCAGGCAGCAGCTTTGGATCTCTCTTCCCATGATGCAGCCAGAGATCTAGTAGACTGAGCTCTAATGCCGCGTACACACGGTCGGACTTTTCGTCTACAAAAGTCCGACAGACTTCCGGCGGACTTTCGGCAGACTTGCAGCAGACTTGCAGCAGACTTTCTAACGAACGGACTTGCCTACACACGACCACACAAAAGTCCGACGGATTTGTACGTGATGACGTACACCGGACTAAAATAAGGAAGTTCATAGCCAGTAGCCAATAGCTACCCTAGCATGGGTTTTTGTCCGTCGGACTAGCACACAGACGAGCGGATTTTGGGTCCGTCGTAGTTACGACGTAAAGATTTGAAGCATGTTTCAAATCTAAAGTCCGTCGGATTTGAGGCTGAAAAAGTCTGCTGAAAGTCCGGAGAAGCCCACACACGAACGGATTACCAGCCAGCTTTAGTCCGTCGGCGTCCGTTGGACTTTTGTAGACGAAAAGTCCGACCGTGTGTACGCGGCATAACTCCGGGAGGAGGGGTCTGACCTGACGACCTGTAGGCTACACAAATAGCTTCCCTAATCATCTGGAAATGGAACCCTTGGAAGCTTTGGACCCCTTTTAGGGGCCACTAAATGAAATTAAGAGTTGGGAGGATTTCCTAAACTCACTAGGCACCTCTAAAAAATGTAGAAGACATCTCTTCACAACCAAAAAACTAAATCTTTTCTCCTCTGAATTCCTGGGGGAGGAACAACAACAACTAGGAAGAACTACCTCCTAGGATCTTAGAAAATTGGACCAGAATAAAGGATCAGGACTAATCACTACCCCCAATCATCAAGAAAAGGTATTTACAAGAGAGGGACTCCAAATCAGAAATACCTCACCCCAAAATTATGGCCAGAAGAAAGGTCATCTTTAAAGAAATCAATCTCATCTAACGGTTCAGAGGGAGCTCTGGTAAAAACATTCAAAAAACGGACAGAACCCAGGGGGGAAACCATTAAACAACTCCATGGGTTCATATCTAGTTCTTGCTGAGAGGAATCTTTTAATCAAAGGCTCCTCAGCTAGTCTTCCTTCCATGAACAGAGAGAGGGCAGCCACTTGAACCCTAAGGGTGCTACACAAAGCCCTCTTTCCACCCCTTGCTGTAAGAACGCCAGGTGATAGAAAAGGAATCAACTCCTGCTTTCTTCTGCCAGGAAACAAAAAGTCTTCCAGACTTTACCAAAAATCTTTCTAGTGACTAACTTACGGCTATCTAGAATAGATTCACTAGTTGTAGGATGCGCCACTGAGCCTCAAGGCCATCAAATGGTAAGTCTGAGGGATTGGATGGTGTACTGGCCCTTGACGGAGAAGGTCCCTTCGCTCCGGCAGGTGCCGGATCTATTGAAAGTGCTAAATCCTGGGGCAAATCAGGACAATTTCTGCTTATTCCTAAATAATCTTCCGAATTACCAGGCATTACAGAGGGAATGGTGGGAAGGCGTAGGCCAGAGTGAAATCCCAAGGAAAAAAGAGTGCATCTGTCCCTAAGGACCCCTCTCTCCAGTGAGAAGAAAGCTGGAAGCTTCCTGTTGAAACTGGATGTCCAAAGATCCACTTTGGAAACACCCCACTCCAATATGATCCCCTGGAAAGTTTCTTGGTACAGTTCCCAATTGCTGCAGCAGATACCTATTCTGCTCAGAAAGATTGTCAGAACATTTGCAGCCCCTCTGACATGAACTGCCCTGACCGAAGAAACATTGTTCTCTGTTCAGGTAAGAATCTGCTGGCTCAACAACAGAGGCCTGTCCGAGTAAGTGCCACCCTCTGCTCCTTGAGGTATGGTTGAGAACCAAACAGGTTTCTTGCATTGGCTCTCACCTCCAGAGCTACTAAAGCCTTCCCCATGGCTAAAAGATCTCTGAAGTTTGACTGGGCTGTCTCCTCTGGCAGCCAGGAGCCCTGAGCCTGCCAGTCTTCTGAATGAGCTCCCCACCCCCACAGGCTGGCATCTGTGGTAATTTATATTGGGGAATGCTGTGCCCAAGTTTTCCCTCCCTGCAGATGTTCCGGCTGCTCCCACCAGGACAGATTGAGAAAATCTTCTCCTGGAACTTGAACAAGCTGATTCAAGGAGTCTTTCCTGGGATCCCAATGATGCAGAAAAACAAGATATTTGGGGGGCAAACCCTAAAAGATGCATTAAAGATGGTGCAACCATAAGACCAACAACAGAACAAAATATTACAGCGCACACATGCAAAAAACATTCTGCAAGGCTTATTTAAAACATCTAGACATTTTTAGAAAACATTATCAAACATTATGGGGATTTGGTCACTACATATTGCTATATGGTGCTTAAGCTTTGTTCTTTTGTTGGTCTTTATGGCTGCACCATCTTTAATGCATCTTTTAGGGTGTGCCCCCCAAATATCTTGTTTGTCTATTGTATGGATTCTGACCAAATCCTTTTGGCTGGAGCACCCCACTCCCACATCAGTGCCTCTCATTAGTGTCCACTTGTGTCATAGGTGGAGTCCTTTAGTTCTCCCATATAGAAGAGTGTATGGCTCCCATGGTTCAGAGAAGCAGGAACTTCCAGTCTATGGATAGTGTAGGACCCCCTAATCATGGGGTACTTTGTCACAGTAAGTGGGCTTAAGCACCGTATAGCAATATGGAGTGACCAAATCCCCATATTTTTTGATAAATGTTTTTTGAAAACGTTCAGGTGTTTTAAATAAGCCTTGCAGGAGGTAAATGTCTTTTTTGGATGTGCGCTGTAATATTTTGTTCCAGATCAGGGGTCTGGAATGCAACTT
Source organism: Aquarana catesbeiana (assembly GCA_037953035.1). Taxonomy (NCBI): domain Eukaryota; kingdom Metazoa; phylum Chordata; class Amphibia; order Anura; family Ranidae; genus Aquarana; species Aquarana catesbeiana. The sequence goes on along the minus strand of JBBHAA010004020.1, from coordinate 24,940 downwards.
GACCCGTGGCACCCCTGGAATTTGCCGCAGACATCAAGCCCAATAACTGCCTTATTTGATGAAGGGATGCCTGCGAGAGTAACCCGAAACTGCACGGAAGAAAATAAAAACTTTGGGCGACCGAGTTTATCAGGTAACCCAAAAAAGGAGAACATTCTGGGAGGGAAGCAAGCAAGACTTCTTCAGATTGACCTTCCAGACTTCCAAAAGGTCTGCTAAATCAACTGTAGATCCTGTAAAAGGTGAAGATCAAAAAAAAAAAAAAAAAATCGCTCAGCTGCGGAACGATTGAGATCTTTTGCATCCGAAAATAGACCATGAACTTGGCCATGATTTTTGTGAAAATTCTTGGAGCTGCTAAGACCAAAAGGAAGGGCTCTAAACTGGCAATGTTGTTGACCGTTCTCAACGGGGGATCGTAAATCTCCAAAATTACTGCTGATTCCGGCAGATTGGGATATGAAGATAAGCGTCCCGAAGATCCAGTTACCATGAATGCTCCTGGATACAAACAGAAATCTGATTGAGTAAATACTTTCCATCCGGAATCATCTGTAAACACAGAACTTGTTTGGGACGCTTAAATTGATGACCATTCGAAAGACACCAGACTTAAAATTAGCTTTGTTCTGGAAGCTATGAAAAGTCCTCTTACTCTGAGGCCTTCCAGAAGACGGGAACCGTTTACTCTTCTCTGAGGAACGAGCCAAGACTTCCTCCAAGGTGGAATCGAATAAAAGCTTGCCCTCAAAGGAAAGCCCACCCAGTTTATCCTTGGAGGTTAGATCCCCCTCCCAGGTTTACAACCAGATAGCTTGTCTTGTGCAATGAATGAGTGCTGACGTTCTCATCACTGATCTAACCCTATCTGCTTCCTCGTCAGCCAGAAATGCGACCAACTTGGCAATACGGGGGATAGACTCCCTGACCTCCAGATTCTTAGCAACACAAGTGGACACTAGGGCTGACCCAAGAGAAAAGGCCGGGGCAGGCTTTACGTTCTTTGAGAAAAATTATGTACTGGAAAGGACTTCGGTTTTACGTCCCTCCTGACCCTGTACATTTTATCCTGAACAGATGGAGTCTGTTGGGGCATCTCAACTGATCAGAAGTATAAACTGCTTCTTAACAGATCATCAATATCTTCAATAGGAAAAAGAGCTAACAGTCTCTTCTACCTCCGACGCAATCTCCTCGTCAGATGCGAATACTGAATTCTCTCCCTCATCCAGGTCAGAAACAGCCTGTGAACTAAAGGTTCCCGATACTAAGGGAGGTGGAGATCCAGCCGAGACTGAAGGCTTCTGAATTACAGCAACAGACTTTGAAGTGGAAGGACCAAGGCCAGCCAACATATTGTTAAAGGACTGAGAAGAAGCCATCAATTCCTTTAAAGAGGCAACATATAAAAGCTTCTTACAGCTATCAGGAAGCCTAGACCTACAGCTCGAACGGGAGGGGCCTTCGCCCCCGAGGGTCAGAGGAACGGGAGGGGCCTTCGCCCCCGAGGGTCAGAGGAACGGGAGGGGCCTTCGCCCCCGAGGGTCAGAGGAACGGGAGGGGCCTTCGCCCCCGAGGGTCAGAGGAACGGGAGGGGCCTTCGCCCCCGAGGGTCAGAGGAACGGGAGGGGCCTTCGCCCCCGAGGGTCAGAGGAACGGGAGGGGCCTTCGCCCCCGAGGGTCAGAGGAACGGGAGGGGCCTTCGCCCCCGAGGGTCAGAGGAACGGGAGGGGCCTTCGCCCCCGAGGGTCAGAGGAACGGGAGGGGCCTTCGCCCCCGAGGGTCAGAGGAACGGGAGGGGCCTTCGCCCCCGAGGGTCAGAGGAACGGGAGGGGCCTTCGCCCCCGAGGGTCAGAGGAACGGGAGGGGCCTTCGCCCCCGAGGGTCAGAGGAACGGGAGGGGCCTTCGCCCCCGAGGGTCAGAGGAACGGGAGGGGCCTTCGCCCCCGAGGGTCAGAGGAACGGGAGGGGCCTTCGCCCCCGAGGGTCAGAGGAACGGGAGGGGCCTTCGCCCCCGAGGGTCAGAGGAACGGGAGGGGCCTTCGCCCCCGAGGGTCAGAGGAACGGGAGGGGCCTTCGCCCCCGAGGGTCAGAGGAACGGGAGGGGCCTTCGCCCCCGAGGGTCAGAGGAACGGGAGGGGCCTTCGCCCCCGAGGGTCAGAGGAACGGGAGGGGCCTTCGCCCCCGAGGGTCAGAGGAACGGGAGGGGCCTTCGCCCCCGAGGGTCAGAGGAACGGGAGGGGCCTTCGCCCCCGAGGGTCAGAGGAACGGGAGGGGCCTTCGCCCCCGAGGGTCAGAGGAACGGGAGGGGCCTTCGCCCCCGAGGGTCAGAGGAACGGGAGGGGCCTTCGCCCCCGAGGGTCAGAGGAACGGGAGGGGCCTTCGCCCCCGAGGGTCAGAGGAACGGGAGGGGCCTTCGCCCCCGAGGGTCAGAGGAACGGGAGGGGCCTTCGCCCCCGAGGGTCAGAGGAACGGGAGGGGCCTTCGCCCCCGAGGGTCAGAGGAACGGGAGGGGCCTTCGCCCCCGAGGGTCAGAGGAACGGGAGGGGCCTTCGCCCCCGAGGGTCAGAGGAACGGGAGGGGCCTTCGCCCCCGAGGGTCAGAGGAACGGGAGGGGCCTTCGCCCCCGAGGGTCAGAGGAACGGGAGGGGCCTTCGCCCCCGAGGGTCAGAGGAACGGGAGGGGCCTTCGCCCCCGAAGGTCAGAGGAACGGGAGGGGCCTTCGCCCCCGAGGGTCAGAGGAACGGGAGGGGCCTGTTAAATTGTATCCGATTTGGGTTTCCTGTAGAGGGTGGAGCCAATCATCTCTTAAGTATCTGTCCTGGAAGATGAGGGGGGAAATCATAACATATTACAGATTTACACTGCGCCTGGTACAACGACGCAGGAAACCGGCCTGGCACTCACCAATTCAGAGAACAGGGAAGAGGCCCCTACACATCACAAGACCCCATTAACACCGATCTCCACCTTCACTGTCACTTTACCAAACTATTCTCTACACTAACAGTTGTGTCTGCGGTAAGCGCTGTATACTGTATATAAATGAGGAGATATACAGGAAGGTCTCCACCCAGAACACAGCTCTGTACCGGGTCCCGTCCTATCACCACAAGGCTGTGTACCGGGTCCCGTCCTATCACCACAAGGCTGTGTACCGGGTCCCGTCCTATCACCACAAGGCTCTGTACCGGGTCCCGTCCTATCACCACAAGGCTGTGTACCGGGTCCCGTCCTATCACCACAAGGCTGTGTACCGGGTCCCGTCCTATCACCACAAGGCTCTGTACCGGGTCCCGTCCTATCACCACAAGGCTCTGTACCGGGTCCCGTCCTATCACCACAAGGCTCTGTACCGGGTCCCGTCCTGTCACCACAAGGCTCTGTACCGGGTCCCGTCCTGTCACCACAAGGCTCTGTACCGGGTCCCGTCCTATCACCACAAGGCTCTGTACCGGGTCCCGTCCTGTCACCACAAGGCTCTGTACCGGGTCCCGTCCTATCACCACAAGGCTGTGTACCGGGTCCCGTCCTATCACCACAAGGCTGTGTACCGGGTCCCGTCCTATCACAATGGGGCTTTTCCTCTGGATACAAACCTGTGATATTATCCAGATAGTAGCGATAGAGTTTACACTGTATGGGGGACAACCGCACCGACAGGACGTACTCGTACTTCGGAGGTAAGAACTTCGTCAGAGCCGTGTAATCTCTTCTCTGAAAGACAAGAAAGAAAACCAATTACATGGATGGACCCCCAACAGAGCGCATGGCCCCCCCCAATATACAGAGCAGGGCCCCCCCCAATACAGAGAGCAGGGGCCCCCCCCATATAGAGAGCAGGGGCCCCCCCACCCAATATACAGAGGGCCACCCCCCAATACAGAGCAGGGCCCCCCCCCATATAGAGAGCAGGGCCCCCCCCCCATATAGAGAGCAGGGCCCCCCATATAGAGAGCAGGGCCCCCCCCATATAGAGAGCAGGGCCCCCCCATATAGAGAGCAGGGCCCCCCCCATATAGAGAGCAGGGCCCCCCCCATATAGAGAGCAGGTCTCATACATTTCTATATAAAATGTATTGATCTGCTGTCCTATGGTGACATTGCACGCCGCACTCCATGGAGGAGCAGCACTGTCACCCTAAAGCAGGATTACAGAGTACCCCCTCCCCCACTAGTCATGTGATGTGTTCAGGACTGGCAATTGGCCCCTCAGGTCTGAGCGCTGCCACACCATCCCCCATCTGTGGAAGACACTCTGTATTCTGGTAATGAAGTGCTGGAGAGGGGGGGTCCGGAGAGGGGGGGTCCGGAGAGGGGGGGTCCGGAGAGGGGGGGTCCGGAGAGGGGGGGTCCGGAGAGGGGGGATCCGGAGAGGGGGGATCCGGAGAGGGGGGATCCGGAGAGGGGGGATCCGGAGAGGGGGGATCCGGAGAGGGGGGATCCGGAGAGGGGGGTCCGCTTAACTCCACTTTAAATAGATGGGTTTAGTTCCACTTCAATTTAAGTAAAAGACCTGCAGGGGGCAGCTGGCCAGATGAGAATATAACCCCCCCCTCCCCCACCATTCTTATTCCTTCCTTCTGATAGAAGCGGTCCGTCTCCTCACCTGCACACATCCGGCCAACATCTCATAGAGAATGTGGGCGCGTTTCTTCATCACCCGCACGTCCACCATGGTGGAGTCGGCACACTGCCCGTTCTGGATGGGGTTTATAAAGCGATTGCGGAATTCCTTAATGGAGCCCAGTAAGTTCTCCTTGATGAAGTTCACCATGCAGTGATCTGATGGAAGGAAAAGGGAGAATTCTTAGAAAGTGACTTCTAGTGTTAGGTGTAGTAATGTCTGTGCATACCGGCACCACGATGTACAGGTATCCCATGGACCCCCGCTCAGTCCTATTCACACCGGGGGAGGGGACACAGTGTACTTACATTCCACCAAGTTGTTCTGTAGAGGGGTCCCGGTCAGGATGATCCTTCTCTTGGTCCGGATAGAATTCATAGCCTTAGAAATGGCGGAGGCCTCATTCTTCAGAACATGTCCTTCATCACACACCACAAAGTCCGGACCTGGAGAAGAACACAAATACATCCGATTATTAGATCATCTGTAGGACAGATCAGAGATCCTCCTCACTATTCACTAAATGAAGGTTTTATAGAAATAAATCCGATGAATAGAAACGGCCTCAACATACAGAACATTTCTGTTCCTTGCCATGGATGGTGGGCACCGCAGCACGGCCCATCGCCACTATGGTCAGTGTATGGGGGGGGTCATAAAAGAACTACACAACGCAGGCCGGGGGAGGGGGCAGACGGTAGGTCCGCAAAACATGACAACCATACAGTCCAATCAGAGCTCTCAGATTCCTCCTGTATTGAATTGTAATGTAATGTCTGCCCTCAATTTATAAAGAGCTGTGTAAACTGTTGGCATCATATAAATCCTGTATGATATAAATGCTGAATAATAATATAAATCCTGTATGATATAATAATAATAATAATAATAATAATATAAATCCTGTATGATATAATAATAATAATAATAATAATATAAATCCTGTATGATATAATAATAATAATAATATAAATCCTGTATGATATAATAATAATAATAATATAAATCCTGTATGATATAATAATAATAATAATATAAATCCTGTATGATATAATAATAATAATAATAATAATATAAATCCTGTATGATATAATAATAATAATAATAATATAAATCCTGTATGATATAATAATAATAATAATAATAATAATATAAATCCTGTATGATATAATAATAATAATAATATAAATCCTGTATGATATAATAATAATAATAATAATAATATAAATCCTGTATGATATAATAATAATAATGTTCTTTTATCAGCACTCCGGTGTGAGCTCCATACTAGAGAGCTGAACCTTTCATAATATACATGAAAACCCAGAAAGGAAATGCTGCCACCTGCAGGCTGTATGGTGACATTACACAACCATAGACACTGGGCCAGCTGCTGTGGGAATATGTGAACATTATAGTTGGGATCTGGGCAGAACCGGCACCAGGTGAGTGACATCCACCAATAGCGGACCTTCGCTCACGAGTACAGAAATAAGTACACCCCCCCCCCGGGCACACTGGAAGGCCTCTGTACACCACCTGCTCCCATTCTGGGAATTCATAGATCTTCTCTATGGCAGGATGTTCAGATTAGGACTGAGAACATAGGGCCCCCATCATTAGGAAGGGTCATGCTGAGCCCCTTATATCCTCACACCATGTTCCGGGGGAAGGGAAGCTTTTCTCCTGTTTTATGACGTGTAAAGTCGTTTGGCCGGTGCAGACTGACCACAGATGATAGACCAGAACTTCTGAAGTCTGCCGGAGGAGGAACCATAAAAATCAAAGCTTCCCGGCCTGAGACACCCAACCAGGCAAAAATAAAACCCCCCTTATTAAACAAATCAAAGGGGAGAGCAATGAGCTCCGGGGGATTCGTGATCCGGAGAGGAGAGAAGGCGCTAATATGATCCATCATGGAGGAGGTCAGACCAGAGGGGGCGCCGCATCTCACCCACATCACACACAACCGCCTCATATGGACTATATACCGGAGGAGAGGAGAATGACTATATATACTGGAGGAGAGGAGAATGACTATATATACTGGAGGAGAGGAGAATGACTATATATATACTGGAGGAGAGGAGAATGAATATATACTGGAGGAGAGGAGAATGAATATATATACTGGAGGAGAGGAGAATGAATATATATACTGGAGGAGAGGAGAATGACTATATATACACTGGAGGAGAGGAGAATGAATATATACTGGAGGAGAGGAGAATGAATATATATACTGGAGGAGAGGAGAATGACTATATATACACTGGAGGAGAGGAGAATGACTATATATACTGGAGGAGAGGAGAATGACTATATATACTGGAGGAGAGGAGAATGACTATATATACTGGAGGAGAGGAGAATGAATATATACTGGAGGAGAGGAGAATGACTATATATACTGGAGGAGAGGAGAATGACTATATATACTGGAGGAGAGGAGAATGAATATATACTGGAGGAGAGGAGAATGAATATATATACTGGAGGAGAGGAGAATGACTATATATACCGGAGGAGAGGAGAATGACTATATATATATATATATATATACTGGAGGAGAGGAGAATGACTATATATACACTGGAGGAGAGGAGAATGACTATATATACACTGGAGGAGAGGAGAATGACTATATATACTGGAGGAGAGGAGAATGACTATATATACTGGAGGAGAGGAGAATGACTATATATACACTGGAGGAGAGGAGAATGACTATATATACTGGAGGAGAGGAGAATGACTATATATATACTGGAGGAGAGGAGAATGACTATATATACACTGGAGGAGAGGAGAATGACTATATATATATACACTGGAGGAGAGGAGAATGACTATATATACTGGAGGAGAGGAGAATGAATATATACTGGAGGAGAGGAGAATGAATATATATACTGGAGGAGAGGAGAATGACTATATATACACTGGAGGAGAGGAGAATGACTATATATACTGGAGGAGAGGAGAATGACTATATATACACTGGAGGAGAGGAGAATGACTATATATATACTGGAGGAGAGGAGAATGACTATATATACACTGGAGGAGAGGAGAATGACTATATATACACTGGAGGAGAGGAGAATGACTATATATACACTGGAGGAGAGGAGAATGACTATATACTGGAGGAGAGGAGAATGAATATATATACTGGAGGAGAGGAGAATGACTATATATACACTGGAGGAGAGGAGAATGACTATATATACACTGGAGGAGAGGAGAATGACTATATATATATATATATATATATATATATATATATATACACACACTGGAGGAGAGGAGAATGACTATATATACACTGGAGGAGAGGAGAATGACTATATATATATACTGGAGGAGAGGAGAATGACTATATATATACTGGAGGAGAGGAGAATGACTATATATACTGGAGGAGAGGAGAATGACTATATATACACTGGAGGAGAGGAGAATGACTATATATACACTGGAGGAGAGGAGAATGACTATATATACACTGGAGGAGAGGAGAATGACTATATATACACACTGGAGGAGAGGAGAATGACTATATATACACTGGAGGAGAGGAGAATGACTATATATACACACTGGAGGAGAGGAGAATGACTATATATATACTGGAGGAGAGGAGAATGACTATATATACACTGGAGGAGAGGAGAATGACTATATATACACTGGAGGAGAGGAGAATGACTATATATATATATATATATATATATATATATATATATATATATATATATATATATATATATATATACTGGAGGAGAGGAGAATGACTATATATACACTGGAGGAGAGGAGAATGACTATATATACACTGGAGGAGAGGAGAATGACTATATATACTGGAGGAGAGGAGAATGACTATATACTGGAGGAGAGGAGAATGACTATATATACACTGGAGGAGAGGAGAATGACTATATATACACTGGAGGAGAGGAGAATGACTATATATACACTGGAGGAGAGGAGAATGACTATATATACACTGGAGGAGAGGAGAATGACTATATATACACTGGAGGAGAGGAGAATGACTATATATACACTGGAGGAGAGGAGAATGACTATATATACACTGGAGGAGAGGAGAATGACTATATATACACTGGAGGAGAGGAGAATGACTATATATATACTGGAGGAGAGGAGAATGACTATATATACACTGGAGGAGAGGAGAATGACTATATACTGGAGGAGAGGAGAATGAATATATATACTGGAGGAGAGGAGAATGACTATATATACACTGGAGGAGAGGAGAATGACTATATATACACTGGAGGAGAGGAGAATGACTATATATACACTGGAGGAGAGGAGAATGACTATATATACCGGAGGAGAGGAGAATGACTATATATACTGGAGGAGAGGAGAATGACTATATATACTGGAGGAGAGGAGAATGACTATATATATATATATATATATATATATATATATACTGGAGGAGAGGAGAATGACTATATATATATATATATATATATATATATATATATATATATATATATATATATATATATATATATACTGGAGGAGAGGAGAATGACTATATATACACTGGAGGAGAGGAGAATGACTATATATATACTGGAGGAGAGGAGAATGACTATATATACTGGAGGAGAGGAGAATGACTATATATACACTGGAGGAGAGGAGAATGACTATATATACACTGGAGGAGAGGAGAATGACTATATATACACTGGAGGAGAGGAGAATGACTATATATATACTGGAGGAGAGGAGAATGACTATATACTGGAGGAGAGGAGAATGACTATATATACACTGGAGGAGAGGAGAATGACTATATATACACTGGAGGAGAGGAGAATGACTATATATACCGGAGGAGAGGAGAATGACTATATATATATATATATATATATATATATATATATATATATATATATATATATATATATATATACACTGGAGGAGAGGAGAATGACTATATATACACTGGAGGAGAGGAGAATGACTATATATACACTGGAGGAGAGGAGAATGACTATATATATATATATATATATATATATATATACACTGGAGGAGAGGAGAATGACTATATATACACTGGAGGAGAGGAGAATGACTATATATATATACTGGAGGAGAGGAGAATGACTATATATATACTGGAGGAGAGGAGAATGACTATATATACTGGAGGAGAGGAGAATGACTATATATACACTGGAGGAGAGGAGAATGACTATATATACACTGGAGGAGAGGAGAATGACTATATATACACTGGAGGAGAGGAGAATGACTATATATACACACTGGAGGAGAGGAGAATGACTATATATACACTGGAGGAGAGGAGAATGACTATATATACACTGGAGGAGAGGAGAATGACTATATATACACTGGAGGAGAGGAGAATGACTATATATACACTGGAGGAGAGGAGAATGACTATATATACACTGGAGGAGAGGAGAATGACTATATATACACACTGGAGGAGAGGAGAATGACTATATATACACTGGAGGAGAGGAGAATGACTATATATACACTGGAGGAGAGGAGAATGACTATATATACACTGGAGGAGAGGAGAATGACTATATATACACTGGAGGAGAGGAGAATGACTATATATATACTGGAGGAGAGGAGAATGACTATATATACACTGGAGGAGAGGAGAATGACTATATATACACTGGAGGAGAGGAGAATGACTATATATACACTGGAGGAGAGGAGAATGACTATATACTGGAGGAGAGGAGAATGACTATATATACACTGGAGGAGAGGAGAATGACTATATATACACTGGAGGAGAGGAGAATGACTATATATACACTGGAGGAGAGGAGAATGACTATATATACCGGAGGAGAGGAGAATGACTATATATACTGGAGGAGAGGAGAATGACTATATATATATATATATATATATATATATATATATATATATATATATATATATACTGGAGGAGAGGAGAATGACTATATATACACTGGAGGAGAGGAGAATGACTATATATATACTGGAGGAGAGGAGAATGACTATATATACTGGAGGAGAGGAGAATGACTATATATACACTGGAGGAGAGGAGAATGACTATATATACACTGGAGGAGAGGAGAATGACTATATATACACTGGAGGAGAGGAGAATGACTATATATATACTGGAGGAGAGGAGAATGACTATATACTGGAGGAGAGGAGAATGACTATATATACACACTGGAGGAGAGGAGAATGACTATATATACACTGGAGGAGAGGAGAATGACTATATATACCGGAGGAGAGGAGAATGACTATATATATATATATATATATATATATATATATATATATATACACACTGGAGGAGAGGAGAATGACTATATATACACACTGGAGGAGAGGAGAATGACTATATATACACTGGAGGAGAGGAGAATGACTATATATACACTGGAGGAGAGGAGAATGACTATATACTGGAGGAGAGGAGAATGACTATATATACACTGGAGGAGAGGAGAATGACTATATATACACTGGAGGAGAGGAGAATGACTATATATACACTGGAGGAGAGGAGAATGACTATATATACACTGGAGGAGAGGAGAATGACTATATATACACTGGAGGAGAGGAGAATGACTATATATACACTGGAGGAGAGGAGAATGACTATATATACACTGGAGGAGAGGAGAATGACTATATATACACTGGAGGAGAGGAGAATGACTATATATACACTGGAGGAGAGGAGAATGACTATATATACACTGGAGGAGAGGAGAATGACTATATATACACTGGAGGAGAGGAGAATGACTATATATACACTGGAGGAGAGGAGAATGACTATATATACACTGGAGGAGAGGAGAATGACTATATATACACTGGAGGAGAGGAGAATGACTATATATACACTGGAGGAGAGGAGAATGACTATATATACACTGGAGGAGAGGAGAATGACTATATATACACTGGAGGAGAGGAGAATGACTATATATACACTGGAGGAGAGGAGAATGACTATATATACACTGGAGGAGAGGAGAATGACTATATACTGGAGGAGAGGAGAATGAATATATACTGGAGGAGAGGAGAATGAATATATATACACTGGAGGAGAGGAGAATGACTATATATACTGGAGGAGAGGAGAATGACTATATATACACTGGAGGAGAGGAGAATGACTATATATACACTGGAGGAGAGGAGAATGACTATATACTGGAGGAGAGGAGAATGACTATATATACACTGGAGGAGAGGAGAATGACTATATATACTGGAGGAGAGGAGAATGACTATATATACACTGGAGGAGAGGAGAATGACTATATATACACTGGAGGAGAGGAGAATGACTATATATACACTGGAGGAGAGGAGAATGACTATATATATACTGGAGGAGAGGAGAATGACTATATATACACTGGAGGAGAGGAGAATGACTATATATACACTGGAGGAGAGGAGAATGACTATATATACACTGGAGGAGAGGAGAATGACTATATATATACTGGAGGAGAGGAGAATGACTATATATATACTGGAGGAGAGGAGAATGAATATATACACTGGAGGAGAGGAGAATGACTATATATACTGGAGGAGAGGAGAATGACTATATATACACTGGAGGAGAGGAGAATGACTATATATACACTGGAGGAGAGGAGAATGACTATATATACACTGGAGGAGAGGAGAATGACTATATATACTGGAGGAGAGGAGAATGACTATATATACACTGGAGGAGAGGAGAATGACTATATATACACTGGAGGAGAGGAGAATGACTATATATACACTGGAGGAGAGGAGAATGACTATATATACTGGAGGAGAGGAGAATTTTATGTAGTGAGCCATAAAAATCAGGAAAAACATAAGAATGGACAGCAAATTTAATATGAAACGGCAGGACGACACAATGGGGGGGATTTACTTACACTGGGGGTGCAAAATTTGGTGCAGCTGTGCATGGGAGCCAATCAGCAAGATCCGATTGGCCGCCATGCACGGCTGCATCAGATTTTGCACCCTCCAGTATCTCGGTAAGCGCAGACACCTTTCAGGTGGTGAAAAATTTAGGCTGAAGACCAGACTGCAAACCCGCTGTAATGGTTTATAGCCGGGGAGCCTCCTCCCAACCCACCTGTGCTCCTCCCCCTGATGCTGAGATTGCCTGTCACACAGAGAAGACCAATAATAACATTTTACAGCCGAGTTAAAGTCTGGTATGACTATCAGTTTTCAGTCTGTACGGAGTGGAGGGGGAGGGGTGCGGATATGGTTTCTGGAGATGTAATGGTATAGGGCAGGGATATGCAATTAGCGGACCTCCAGCTGTTGCAAAATTACAAGTCCTATCATGCCTCTGCCTCTGGGTGTCATGCTAGTGGCTGACAGAGTCTTGCAATGCCTCATTGGACTTGTAGTGCTACAACAGCTGGAGGTCTGCTAATTGCATATCCCTGATATAGGGGGTGAAGAATGGGAAAACTAGAGGACAAAAAAAATGCATGTACAGGGGTACATCAGACGCCTGGGGTCGGGGCCGCACGGGGTGGAGGGGTTGGGCCTGGAAGGTATGGCTGGGCCGGGAAGGCGTGGCTTCGCTCATCAGACGCCTGGGGAACTCACGAAGGGGACGGATGTGATAGGACAAGACGTATATAGATGGACAGAGTTCAGCATTATTTCAAATCCAATGGAAAAAATTACATAAACCATCCCGATTCCCTTCTACAATATAGAGTGAAATCACTCTCTGCGCTCATCATGTTTTCAGAAATTTAGGAATGAGTGAATAAAACCCGTAGTTAGGGACAGAAGAGAGGCCGTCCCGTAGCGATAGGGACAGAAGAGAGCCGTCCCGTAGCGATAGGGACAGAAGAGAGGCCGTCCCGTAGCGATAGGGACAGAAGAGAGGCCGTCCCGTAGCGACAGGGACAGAAGAGAGGCCGTCCCGTAGCGACAGGAACAGAAGAGAGGCCGTCCCGTAGCGACAGGGACAGAAGAGAGGCCGTCCCGTAGCGACAGGGACAGAAGAGAGGCCGTCCCGTAGCGACAGGGACAGAAGAGAGGCCGTCCCGTAGCGACAGGGACAGAAAAGAGCCGTCCCGTAGCGACAGGGACAGAAGAGAGGCCGTCCCGTAGCGACAGGGACAGAAAAGAGCCGTCCCGTAGCGACAGGGACAGAAGAGAGGCCGTCCCGTAGCGACAGGGACAGAAGAGAGGCCGTCCCGTAGCGACAGGGACAGAAAAGAGCCGTCCCGTAGCGATAGGGACAGAAGAGAGGCCGTCCCGTAGCGACAGGGACAGAAAAGAGGCCGTCCCGTAGCGACAGGGACAGAAAAGAGCCGTCCCGTAGCGATAGAGACAGAAGAGAGGCCGTCCCGTAGCGACAGGAACAGAAGAGAGGCCGTCCCGTAGCGACAGGAACAGAAGAGAGGCCGTCCCGTAGCGATAGGGACAGAAGAGAGGCCGTCCCGTAGCGACAGGGACAGAAGAGAGGCCGTCCCGTAGCGACAGGAACAGAAGAGAGGCCGTCCCGTAGCGACAGGGACAGAAGAGAGGCCGTCCCGTAGCGACAGGGACAGAAGAGAGGCCGTCCCGTAGCGACAGGGACAGAAAAGAGCCGTCCCGTAGCGATAGAGACAGAAGAGAGGCCGTCCCGTAGCGACAGGAACAGAAGAGAGGCCGTCCCGTAGCGACAGGAACAGAAGAGAGGCCGTCCCGTAGCGACAGGGACAGAAGAGAGGCCGTCCCGTAGCGACAGGGACAGAAGAGAGGCCGTCCCGTAGCGACAGGGACAGAAAAGAGCCGTCCCGTAGCGACAGGGACAGAAGAGAGGCCGTCCCGTAGCGACAGGGACAGAAGAGAGGCCGTCCCGTAGCGACAGGGACAGAAGAGAGGCCGTCCCGTAGCGACAGGGACAGAAGAGAGGCCGTCCCGTAGCGACAGGGACAGAAGAGAGGCCGTCCCGTAGCGACAGGGACAGAAGAGAGGCCGTCCCGTAGCGACAGGGACAGAAGAGAGGCCGTCCCGTAGCGACAGGGACAGAAGAGAGGCCGTCCCGTAGCGACAGGGACAGAAGAGAGGCCGTCCCGTAGCGACAGGGACAGAAGAGAGGCCGTCCCGTAGCGACAGGGACAGAAGAGAGGCCGTCCCGTAGCGACAGGGACAGAAGAGAGGCCGTCCCGTAGCGACAGGGACAGAAGAGAGGCCGTCCCGTAGCGACAGGGACAGAAGAGAGGCCGTCCCGTAGCGACAGGGACAGAAGAGAGGCCGTCCCGTAGCGACAGGGACAGAAGAGAGGCCGTCCCGTAGCGACAGGGACAGAAGAGAGGCCGTCCCGTAGCGACAGGGACAGAAGAGAGGCCGTCCCGTAGCGACAGGGACAGAAGAGAGGCCGTCCCGTAGCGACAGGGACAGAAGAGAGGCCGTCCCGTAGCGACAGGGACAGAAGAGAGGCCGTCCCGTAGCGACAGGGACAGAAGAGAGGCCGTCCCGTAGCGACAGGGACAGAAGAGAGGCCGTCCCGTAGCGACAGGGACAGAAGAGAGGCCGTCCCGTAGCGACAGGGACAGAAGAGAGGCCGTCCCGTAGCGACAGGGACAGAAGAGAGGCCGTCCCGTAGCGACAGGGACAGAAGAGAGGCCGTCCCGTAGCGACAGGGACAGAAGAGAGGCCGTCCCGTAGCGACAGGGACAGAAGAGAGGCCGTCCCGTAGCGACAGGGACAGAAGAGAGGCCGTCCCGTAGCGACAGGGACAGAAGAGAGGCCGTCCCGTAGCGACAGGGACAGAAGAGAGGCCGTCCCGTAGCGACAGGGACAGAAGAGAGGCCGTCCCGTAGCGACAGGGACAGAAGAGAGGCCGTCCCGTAGCGACAGGGACAGAAGAGAGGCCGTCCCGTAGCGACAGGGACAGAAGAGAGGCCGTCCCGTAGCGACAGGGACAGAAGAGAGGCCGTCCCGTAGCGACAGGGACAGAAGAGAGGCCGTCCCGTAGCGACAGGGACAGAAGAGAGGCCGTCCCGTAGCGATAGGGACAGAAGAGAGGCCGTCCCGTAGCGATAGGGACAGAAGAGAGGCCGTCCCGTAGCGATAGGGACAGAAGAGAGGCCGTCCCGTAGCGATAGGGACAGAAGAGAAATATCAGAGGGAATTGGGGGATGAAAGAGTGGTGGGGTGAGCCCGGGACCAGTTAACCTTTCGCATCCCTTGTACAGCGTCATATTAAAGTCTTGTGGCAAGTTACATTCAGTCCACATAGAGGTCGAATCATAGGATATGGGGATCCACGGTTTTCCTTATGTCGGTGGATAAGCGGGATGTTCACGTAACTCGTATCACCAGGTGATAAATCTGTGGGAGAACCTTCACCGAGATCCCATCCACCAGAACTGCAGTAGAAATGGCTGACGAATCAGATGAAGCCATTTACACAATTCCAGAAGAAAAAATAAATGAACATATGAGGGTTCCTGATTGGCTTGGTGGCCATGGCTGGAATATTAAACAAGGCATCAAATGACTGCAGAGCCGGAACGCAGCCCCATGCACCGCGCTCCAAAGGAGAGTTTATTTGTTCTAAATGAGCAGCAGAATTCTTCTGCCAACACGCACTATGACCAAACCGTTACTGAAAGTTCACCGAACCGGATCCTAGCCGATGAAAGGTGGAGGGAGAAATGTGCAACAAGTGTGTGAGAGGAGACTGAAGTCCAAGATGGGCAAGAACAGGACTAATCCTGACATGGGAAGCCCAATTGTCTGTCAGAAAATAAAACATCTGGGTGAGAGTAGAACTCCCCCGTGTATAAAGTCCTAACCGAGGAGGAGTCAGAGGACAACAAACGCCCTAACAAGATAAAGGGCAGAAAATGAGAATCAAACGCTGGTCCAGAGGATTCATGTCATGGCATAACTCCTGGGGTAGAGGTCAGCAACAAGTGAAGCATGTCTGATTATAGACCTTGCAGAAAGTAGACTTCCTAACTTTAAGCATAGAAATTGCAGAATAAGATCCCCCCATCTCAGAACTTGGCCTTCAGAAGCAATTTTGTTATAGTCAGTGAATGAGGAGCAGGATGGCAAATCAGTTTTTGGGACAAAATATAATAAAGATCTGGCATTGCCCATGGAGCACTTGGCAGAAATCTTAGGTCAGCATACCACATCCATTTGGGTCAATCTAGAACTAGAGGGATCCCTGGAATTCCTCCATCCTGTGATGTAAATGAGGAAGAAGTTTCAGGTGAGGAATGGGACAAGTTAGCCCACCAGAGGACCCACTGCCTCCGCTGGAGGAGCCCTGTATCTGGAGACAAACCTGTTAAGTTTGTTGTTAAACCCCAAGGCCAGGAGATCCACACTCGGCGCTCCCCACCTGCAACACAGGTCCTGGAACACTTCTGGGTATAGGGACCGCTCCCCTGGGTCAAGGTGCTGCCGACTGAGAAAAACTGCCTGCCAGTTGTCTACACCTGGGATGTACACAGCTGAAAGGTCTGGAACAAAAAGCTCTGCCCAGGAAATAATTGAATCTACCTCTCTCGCCACGCCACAGTGAGACTTCTGGTTACTCAGGGTTAATGATTGTATCCAACCGCCATGACACCGTCCAATGGAATCCTGATTCTCCAGAGGGATAACCAGTGATGCAGAGAAAGCCAAATGTTCCAGGAGGTTGATCAGGAGATAAGTACTCCAAAGTCACCATTCCGCAGCAAAGTGCCCAGGATTCTTCCCCAACCCAACAGGCTGCCATATGGCAAAATTATCCTCTAGAGGATAAGGAAGGACTTCCCTGAACCTAGGGCCAGGTTTCTCAGCCAAGTCCCACAACACAATGTTACACTGCAGAACACTGGAAGGAAACTGAGGAGATAGACAGCATTGAAGGAGACCATCAGCCATCAGGAGAAGTTCTCTTGAAGAAGCAGAAGACTCATGGACTACAGAGCTCCAATCTGAGACCAGAGAGTCTGGAGCTTCACTTGTGCAAGGAATATTCTCTCCTGAGCCCTGTGCAGGACTAGACTCAGATACTCCAAATGATGAGCAGGTCCCAGCAACATTTCCTGAAGGTTGAGGATTTATGAATCAGGTAAAGACACACCTGGGAGAGCCCCCTGCTGACTGTTCCCTCAACAGGCAGGTTCCTAGGTATGCCACAAGAATGTAGCAGAGCCAATACTGCTGCCATCGCTTATCCAATGCCTGGAGTGCAGTCAAGAGGCCGAAGGGCTGGGCCACAAACTAGTAGTGCAGGGGCCCCACAGCAAAGTTTAGGAATTGCTGATGCACTGAATATATGGGGACAAGCCTCCTTGATGTCCCCAGAAGCCAGTGCATTAAGATGTGGTCCTTCAAAGGCCATGCAGATTGACTGACTCTTGGGAGAAGTTTTAGACTTCAGCACTTCTACCAAAGTGCCTTACAAATATGCAACCAAATGAGGTGCATGTGAGAAGACCAAATGCTTGCAGCAAAGTAACGCTACACCCATCTGCTCCACACATTCAATCAGCAAGGGATTAGCCAGACCTCCTCCTCCTGTCCACCCCCAGCCAGGACCTCCCCTGCCTCTCCCCCCCACCCAGGACCTCCTCCGCTTCTCCCCCTGGGTGGACCTCCTCCCCTTCTCCCCTTCTCCCCCTGGGTGGACCTCCTCCGCCTCTCCGTCCCACCCAGGACCTCCTCCGCCTCTCCGTCCCACCCAGGACCTCCCCCCCCACCCCCCCAACCAGGACCTCCTCCGCCTCCTCCCCCTCCCAGGACCTTGACCTCCTCCTCCTCCCCTGCCCCCACCCAAGACCTCCTCCGCCTCTCCTCTTCTTTCCCCACGAATTTGTATACTTGTTGATAAACACATGCCAACCATGTACACATGCGTATAAACTGCCAGTACAAGTGCTTACTAGGTGTGAACGCAACTGGGAGATGGTGACAGAGTGTTGTCACCCTATAACAGGAAGTAACAAGGACCTCCATGGCAGGATCACCAGGGATTATTTTACCACACACGTTAAACCTTGTGTAAAAAGTTAGTAATTGGGTTTAGATTTACTGTAAAGCCTGGAGAACACGAAAGGCAGGAGAGTGCAGTCAGTGAGGGGATACATCCCGGGATTCCCCCAATAACCGTTGCCATGTCCGGGGCTCCAGGTTTGAGAACGTGACCTCAATGACCACAATCCGGCATTCAGCTCCCACCAGAGGGGACAGTACAGGAAGGAGCGCTCTGTAGAACATAGAGCTTCTTTTTAATGTCTTCAAGCTGCAGAGGTGAGCCAGAGCGACGCTCCATTTTCCTGGCAGCCGGATCTTTGCCAGCGGTGAGTCACCAGCATAACATCGGCACAGCTGCAGATCAGTCCTGTCTGGTGCCGCCAGAAAATCAACCACTGGAGGAGAACCGTCATGTCTGTTCTATGAGACTGAACACAACGGAGGAGAGCGGGGTTCTTCTACGGGTCACCTACCTTCCAGGAAACCTCCAATTCCATCCCCCTAATCACCAGCGGGGGGGCAGAATATATAAAGGGGGGGGAGGGGCTCAGGAATGACAGGACACCGGATCACATCCTCATTGGAAGGGAGAAATGTGATCCCCACACACTCTGCACAGCGATTGGTCTTGTGTGCAGGGGGTGCTGTGATTGGGGAGGAGCTGCCCCTTATGCTGCAATCCGATAGGCCGTCCACCATCGTTCACAAAGCAATCTGCCATGTATGGCTTTAACTGATTTGTGGTTTTCAGGAAACGGATGACCCCCCCCCCGTGATTAGAGGTAGTTGTAGAATGACTGCAGGTACTAGTAACACACCAATGTGCACAACTGCATTCTTCTCCCCATGTGCTGGACCGTCACCAGTATCATACAGGAGAAGAGTCATTACCCCCCCTACTGGTCATATTCCATCATCAACATCAGTGCTCCCCAAACTACGGCCAACAATGGGATCTTATCTTCTCATCTCCCCTCCCCCCCCCCCACACCAACAATGGGATCTTATCTCCCCTCCCCCCCCCACTGACACCAACAATGGGATCTTATCTTCTTATCTCCCCCCCCCCCCACACCAACAATGGGATCTTATCTCCCCCCTCCCCCCCCACTGACACCAACAATGGGATCTTATCTCCCCTCCCCCCCCCGCTGACACCAACAATGGGATCTTATCCCCCCTCCCCCCCGCTGACACCAACAATGGGATCTAATCCCCCCTCCCCCCCCGCTGACACCAACAATGGGATCTTATCTCCCCCCCCCCCCCCCCCGCTGACACCAACAATGGGATCTTATCTCCCCCCCCCCCCCCCACTGACACCAACAATGGGATCTAATCCCCCCTCCCCCCCCCCGCTGACACCAACAATGGGATCTTATCTCCCCTCCCCCCCCACTGACACCAACAATGGGATCTAATCCCCCCTCCCCCCCCACTGACACCAACAATGGGATCTTATCTCCCCTCCCCCCCGCTGACACCAACAATGGGATCTAATCCCCCCTCCCCCCCCACTGACACCAACAATGGGATCTTATCTCCCCTCCCCCCCCACTGACACCAACAATGGGATCTAATCCCCCCCCCCCCGCTGACACCAACAATGGGATCTAATCCCCCCCCACTGACACCAACAATGGGATCTTATCTCCCCTCCCCCCCGCTGACACCAACAATGGGATCTTATCTCCCCTCCCCCCCGCTGACACCAACAATGGGATCTTATCTCCCCTCCCCCTCCGCTGACACCAACAATGGGATCTTATCTCCCCTCCCCCCGCTGACACCAACAATGGGATCTAATCTCCCCTCCCCCCCCCACTGACACCAACAATGGGATCTAATCTCCCCTCCCCCCCCCACTAACACCAACAATGGGATCTAATCCCCCCTCCGCTGACACCAACAATGGGATCTTATCTCCCCTCCCCCCCCCACTAACACCAACAATGGGATCTAATCCCCCCTCCGCTGACACCAACAATGGGATCTAATCTCCCCTCCCCCCCACTAACACCAACAATGGGATCTTATCTCCCCTCCCCCCCGCTGACACCAACAATGGGATCTTATCTCCCCTCCCCCCCGCTGACACCAACAATGGGATCTAATCTCCCCTCCCCCCCCCCACTGACACCAACAATGGGATCTAATCTCCCCTCCCCCCCCCACTAACACCAACAATGGGATCTAATCCCCCCTCCGCTGACACCAACAATGGGATCTTATCTCCCCCCCCCCCCCACTAACACCAACAATGGGATCTAATCCCCCCTCCGCTGACACCAACAATGGGATCTAATCTCCCCTCCCCCCCCGCTGACACCAACAATGGGATCTTATCTCCCCTCCCCCCCCCACTAACACCAACAATGGGATCTTATCTCCCCTCCCCCCCCACTAACACCAACAATGGGATCTTATCTCCCCTCCCCCCCCCCACTGACACCAACAATGGGATCTAATCTCCCCCCCCGCTGACACCAACAATGGGATCTAACCCCCCCCGCTGACACCAACAATGGGATCTAACCCCCCCTGCTGACACCAACAATGGGATCTAATCCCCCCCTGCTGACACCAACAATGGGATCTAATCCCCCCCCCGCTGACACCAACAATGGGATCTAATCCCCCCCCCGCTGACACCAACAATGGGATCTAATTTCCCCCCCTCCCCCCCCACTGACACCAACAATGGGATCTAATCCCCCCTCCCCCCCCCCACTGACACCAACAATGGGATCTTATCTCCCCTCCCCCCCGCTGACACCAACAATGGGATCTAATTCCCTCACTGATACCTAAGATGGGGCACTATTCCTCCCACTGACACCAATGATGGGGCACTATTCCTCCCACTGACACCAATGATGGGGCACTATTCCTCCCACTGACACCAATGATTGGGGCACTATTCCTCCCACTGACACCAATGATGGGGCACTATTCCTCCCACTGACACCAATGATGGGGCACTATTCCTCCCACTGACACCAATGATGGGGCACTATTCCTCCCACTGACACCAATGATGGGGCACTATTCTTCCCACTGATACCAATGATGGGACACTATCCTCCACTGACACCAATGATGGGACACTATTCCTCCCACTGACACCAATGATGGGACACTATACATCCCACTGACACCAATGATGGGGCACTATTCCTCCCACTGATACCAATGATGAGACACTATTCATCCCACTGACACCAATGATGGGACACTATTCATCCCACTGATACCAATGATGGGACACTATTCTTCCCACTGATACCAATGATGGGACACTATTCCTCCCACTGATACCAATGATGGGGCACTATTCCTCCCACTGACACCAATGATGGGGCACTATTCCTCCCACTGATACCAATGATGAGACACTATTCATCCCACTGACACCAATGATGGGACACTATTCATCCCACTGATACCAATGATGGGACACTATTCTTCCCACTGACACCAATGATGGGACACTATTCATCCCACTGACACCAATGATGGGACACTATTCCTCCCACTGATACCAATGATGAGACACTATTCATCCCACTGACACCAATGATGAGACACTATTCCTCCCACTGATACCAATGATGGGGCACTATTCCTCCCACTGATAACAATGATGGGGCACTATTCCTCCCACTGATACCAATGATGGGACACTATTCCTCCCACTGATACCAATGATGGGACACTATTCCTCCCACTGATACCAATGATGGGGCACTATTCCTCCCACTGATACCAATGATGGGGCACTATTCCTCCCACTGATACCAATGATGGGGCACTATTCCTCCCACTGACACCAATGATGGGACACTATTCCTCCCACTGATACCCAATGATGGGACACTATTCCTCCCAGTGACACCTAAGATGGGGCACTATTCCTCCCACTGATACCAATGATGGGGCACTATTCCTCCCCACTGACACCAATGATGGGACACTATTCCTCCCAGTGACACCTAAGATGGGGCACTATTCCTCCCACTGATACCAATGATGGGGCACTATTCCTCCCCACTGACACCAATGATGGGACACTATTTCCTCCCAGTGACACCTAAGATGGGGCACTATTCCTCCCACTGACACCAATGATGGGGCATTGTTAATTCCCACTAGTGGCAGAACCTTTTCTATCACCGGTAACAGTCCGGCCCCCTCAATTCTGAAGGACAGTAAACTGGCGCTTTGTTCAGGAGACCCCTGACCAGGAATAGGTTACATGCAGGTAAATCATGGGTTTCATTACGGAGGGGGATGGTAGAAATTTCTCCCATGGGGGACACAGAACACACTTCACGGTTTTTAGTATAGTGGGGAAAGTTTAGAAGACCTGAGAGACTTGTATGACCCCTCCCCCCTCCTTCAGTTCTTGTGTTGGTGTCACTATGACAAGTGAGATGAAGAATAATTGGGGGTACATTACCGGGGTCCACCAGTGTCTTCTGGTACATCTCCTTCAGCTTTTTACTCTTCACATTCCGCCCCTGGGTGAGATTTCTGTACATTTCATAACCAATAATTAGAACACCTCCATCTTCATGCAGCGCTGCATCATATATGCTCGTTCCTGAGGGCGCTTCACAGTCGCCAGTTCTATAACCTGATTGGAGGAGAAAAAGCTCATTTACCAGGGACATCCAATCTGCTGGGAGGAATCCATCTGTGTCCTACACCTTAGTGGACGGGGCCCCCCCCCCCCACCTTAGTGGACGGGGCCCCCCCCCCCCCCACCTTAGTGGACGGGGCCCCCCCTGCAGGCGATTTACTGCCCAATGGTCACATTCCACGTTCTACAGACTAAAACATGAGCCAGATTATTATAGGAACCATTACAGATACTATATGGCCAAAATGTATGAGACCCCCCCAATGATGGGGTTCAGGGGTCTCCAGTGAAGGGTCCTGGTAATCCTCCCCCCACCCACCCCCGTACAAAGCCGGCTCCATAAAGACATGACTGTGCCCCCCCCCCGTGTACAAAGCCGGCTCCATAAAGACATGACTGTGCCCCCCCCCCCCCCCCCCCCCGTGTACAAAGCCAGCTCCATAAAGACATGACTGTGCCCCCCCCCCCCCCCCGTGTACAAAGCCAGCTCCATAAAGACATGACTGTGCCCCCCCCCCCCGTGTACAAAGCCAGCTCCATAAAAGACATGACTGTGCCCCCCCCCCCCCCGTGTACAAAGCCAACTCCATAAAGACATGACTGTGCCCCCCCCCCGTACAAAGCCAGCTCCACAAAGACATGACTGTGCCCCCCCCCCCCCCCCCGTGTACAAAGCCAACTCCATAAAGACATGACTGTGCCCCCCCCCCCCCCCCCCCGTGTACAAAGCCAGCTCCACAAAGACATGACTGTGCCCCCCCCCCCCCCCCCGTGTACAAAGCCAGCTCCATAAAGACATGACTGTGCCCCCCCCCCCCCCCCCCCGTGTACAAAGCCAACTCCATAAAGACAACCCCCCCCCCCTACAAAGCCGGCTCCATAAAGACATGACTGTGCCCCCCCATGTACAAAGCCAACTCCATAAAGACATGACTGTGCCCCCCCCCCGTGTACAAAACCAACTCCATAAAGACATGACTGTGCCCCCCCCCCCCCCCCGTGTACAAAGCCAACTGCACAAAGACATGACTGTGCCCCCCCCCCCGTGTACAAAGCCAACTCCATAAAGACAACCCCCCCCCCCCCCTACAAAGCCGGCTCCATAAAGACATGACTGTGCCCCCCCATGTACAAAGCCAACTCCATAAAGACATGACTGTGCCCCCCCCCCCGTGTACAAAGCCAGCTCCATAAAGACATGACTGTGCCCCCCCCCGTGTACAAAGCCAGCTCCATAAAGACATGACTGTGCCCCCCCCCGTGTACAAAGCCAACTCCATAAAGACAACCCCCCCCCCCCTACAAAAGCCGGCTCCATCGACTGTGCCCCCCCCCCCCGTGTACAAAGCCAACTCCATAAAGACAACCCCCCCCCCCCCCTACAAAGCCGGCTCCATAAAGACATGACTGTGCCCCCCCATGTACAAAGCCAACTCCATAAAGACATGACTGTGCCCCCCCCCCCCCCGTGTACAAAGCCAACTCCATAAAGACATGACTGTGCCCCCCCCCCCCCCCCGTGTACAAAGCCAGCTCCACAAAGACATGACTGTGCCCCCCCCCCCCCCCCCCCCCGTGTACAAAGCCAACTCCATAAAGAC